>CM038229.1:79988592-80182045 GCA_021442155.1 Cymbidium sinense | reverse complement strand
ATAAAACAAATATATATGCAAATATTCTTCTCCCATTTTTTTTAAATCTCAGATTTAGTCAAAATTTTCGATAGCATTTTAGCTTACACACGCTCGAGCGTAATGAGTGGTATCTTGAGACACCACCGATTATCTCGCCACGCTCAAGAGACGATGAGGCCTTCAAACCTGTGATAAAGACAAGCACATGATAAACAATCTTTTTCTTTCGTGCATTTCAAACACCTTCCTTGCTCTTCTCAAGAGACCATTTTCAGATATACATCATTATCAAATGGTACATAAGACGTCTTTGAAACAAAAAAGTTTATGCTTCTTGGGCAAGGCATGAGTTTCTCCTTCCACGTGATATTTATTTAAACTGTTAGACTTATGTAATATTGAAGCCTCGTCTCTTGATTCTGCAGAATAAATGTTGAGATCTCCCTTATTTACTCCAGGTTTTCCTTCATGCGGGGTGCACAAGTCAATAAATTGTTCTTCTGGTGAAACTATTTTCTCACTAGCTCTTCTAGAGCATCCAAGAGAACCCAATCTCATATCCTCTTCACAGGAAGCCATATCCACCAAACTGTTCCTCACATTGGATGGTAAACCATTACTCTTCATGCTTAAATCTACAAGATTTGGAGTATTTGTTGTTTGCTATTAATGATATCCATAAAATTGTTCAGCCATGATATGCTTTTGCTTCAAATGCCTCGCTTTTCGTATCATAAATATAAGTAACTTTTCCAGAACAGTTCTCTTTGTGTGGAGTAGAAATCAATTGATTATTAACAGGAAGATCAGATGGCTTTGCGGTTAACAGAGTTTTCTTCAGGCCTAGGTTTCTAGCGTCCACCAAAGAATGAGAACCAATGGTACCTGACATTTCACCTGGTACACCATGAGATTCGGCGATACTTCTCTGCTCTATAACCCTTTTTTGCCAGCCTCCTCAGCTTCTTCTTCAGAATCCATAGCCTCAACCTCAAGCATCTCTAATGCCCACCCACTTTTGTTATAGCTATCTATTGGCAGGATCTCCCAAGCAACCCAAGCAACCAGGATTTTCCCATCATTCCTTGCGGCCAACATCAACTCCACCACAATCCACAAGCTCAGATCGATATTGGGCCTCGGTAACGTATCAAATCCAAAGAGGACGAAGCGGACGCCGGTAAAGATCATCTTTGGGCTGCTTGACTTCGCAGTAGCACCTCGGTCTCGGAGCATTTCTTCTCAAACAACCTAAGCCCACAATGCAGTGAACACGATAAAAACCTAGTTCGGTGTATTAGTGGAGGAAGAAGGAAAAAAAAATAGGAGATGAGGTGGATACTTCTCATGGCTGAGAAAGATATCGGAGTTGATTGTAAACTCCGCTTACTTCGTATTGAATGTCCCCAAAAATAAAGAACGTAAGGAGCCCACCAATTATGAGCAACCGTCCTCTTCCAGAAAACCGAACTCCCCCCGAGCTTGAAGGATTCTTTCGGTTTTAGGTAGAGGAGAACGAGAGGGAGCAATTTTTTTCTCTTTTTTTTATTGCGATTAAAGGAAGAGTGGAGGGAACGGTTGCTCCTTTGCGGTTCCTCAACCGAACAAAGACGGGATGAGGGGCTTTCATTTATTTTTTTTTAAAGGAAGTAACGAAGGAATGAACCCAATCAGGAGTCAGGTAGGAAAAGAGGGCTTTTAATTTTTCTTCTCTTTTTTTTTCTTTTTTTTCTTTTATGTAATATCTATATCTATATATATCTATATATATATATATATATATATATATATATATATATATATATATATATATATATATATATATATATATATATACAATATATATATCTATGTATATATATATTTATATATTTACATATACATAGTATAAATATATTTATTTACTATTATTTTTTTTTTCTTTCTTCTCTTTTTTTTTTTTTTTCTTCCCAAAAATGGGATACCAAAGAGGGTCAACAAGGAGATGATTGGAAATAATTCTTAATTTGATTCATGAAATGATGATTCTAGTGCAAAAGTCATTTTAGTCTTCTGATAAAGGAACTTGTGGACCAATAGATAGATTTGTTGTGTATGTAAATAAAATGAAAATCTTAATCCTAAACCAATTCCTCTAGCTTCAAAACGAGAACACATGAATAGAGTATGCATAGATATTACAAGATTTTTTATGAGAATGTGATTCCACTCAACATGGCTAAGAGTCCATGGATGAGTATGCTTTATTCAGTTGAGAACTATGGCAAAGGCTTTGATCTTCCTAGCACATATAAATTGTGGACATGAATGTTAGATGAAGAAGTTAGAACAACAACAAAGATGAAGTGAAGAAAGTATGAGTTGAGGCAAGGGTTACAATAATGTCAAATCATTGGTCAGACATCATACAAAAGGGTATTAATTTTCTTGTAAACAACCCTCATGAAACAATTTTTTTGAAATTTATAGATGCATCATCTTTTGTAAAAGATGCACAATTATTGTTTACCATGTTTGATGAGATTGTTAAGGAAGTTAGAGAGAGCATGATTGTTCAAAAAGCTACAAATAATACAAGTGCATATAAGTTTGTTGGTAAAATATTAATAGAGAAAAAAAAGCATTTTATTGAATTTCATATGCTGCTCATTGTCTTGACTTAATATTTGAAAATTTTGGGTAGTTACCACAACATAGATCTTCTTTACTCAAAGCAAATATTGTTAGCAAATTTATTTACAATCATTCTTAGGTGTTGAATTGAATGAGAAAATTTACAAATAAAGAAATTATTCGGCCTGTAGTTATAGATTTGTCACAGTTTATTGACTTTGCAAAAATTGAAAAGTTACAACAACCCTAGTAGGCTATATTTGTTTATGAAGAATGGGATAAAAGTTCTTGAGCAAAAATACAAGAAGGAAAGCAAGTAAAAAAATTATAATAAATGATGACTCATTCTAGCATGGTGTCAATTATATTTTCAAGACTACAAATTATTTAGTGAAGGTTTTAAGAATGGTTGATAGTGAGTAGTAGCTATATGATTTATTTATGAGGCTATAAATAAAACAAAAAAAGAAAATTACAAGAAATTTAGAAGAGTAAAAGTTCCTTTTAAAGAAATATGGGAAAATTATTGATGAAAATGGAATCATCAATAACATCGACATTTGCATGCTGCTACATATTATTTGAACCCCTAATTTCATACGATAAAGGCTTTCATGTTGATAAGGAGGTTAAGACAGTTTATATGCTAGACTTGTCCTCAACGAAGATTAATTTAAAGCTAATAATCAACTTGAAGATTTTCATTTGAAGAAAGGAATGTTTGGATTTAGAGCAATTCAAGCCTACTACAAGACATATTTTTTGATAAATTTACATTCACTTATACTTTTAAAAATACAAATTTATATTCACTTAAATTTTTATTTCACTTTTTATAGAGCATTGGGTACAATTTCAAGATGATATGCTTAAACTTAAAGCATTTGTAATGAAAGTTCTTAGTCTTATTCAGCTTCTACATGTCAGTGTAACTAGATCATATTCAACCAAATGGACACAAAGAGAAGAAATAGATTGGCTAAGAAGCGAATGAACAAATTGATTTATGAAACCGTGAACAACACTTGGTACAAGACAATCATTGCATAATTATAGAAACCCAAGAGCACTTTATGATTTAGTGCCTCATATTAGGGAAAAGAAGAATATTTTAAATATAACATATGAACCATAGAAATTTAGAAGAAAAGAAAGGAAAGAATAAATCAGTATATCTTCAATAAAAGCTAAAAAATAGATATCAACCAAAAAATGAAGAAATAATGATGATGATGGCAAAACTCCTTTATGATGATAATATTATCTAATGATGAATGAATAATTTCTAAAGATGACAAAGGATTTGAATTTGCGATAAAAGAATCTCTATTACTAATGATTATAATGAAAATATTAATATTATTATTGAAAGTATCATTGAATCGATGGCATTTTCTAGTTTACTTTCACATAAAAGAAAGAAGGTGGGGTTAAAGTTTCAAAAAATTTAAAGGTAAGTTAATCATAATAGATTACTTGATTATGTTATTAATGTGTTATTTCATTTAAAATAATATTGAAATCAATCTTAATTATTATAGGAAGTAAAATGAAAGATCTAATAATATAAGAAGATGTTGAAGATGATGAGGTTCAATGAGGACAATGCAAGGATGCTGCCACTACAAATCGTAATCATCATGATTTATTTTATTTTTAAGTGAGTGCTTATTTTATATTTCATTTAATACTTTTACTTTGAGTTTAATGATTTATATCTTCAAGAGGATGAAGTAGTAGATATATTTAAGATTTATCATATTTATGAATTACTTATAATTTTATATTTTTTTATTTCTTATTTTGAGGCTTACCCCTTAATCCGTCTCAAGGCTTATGTCCTGCCTCGTTAAAGGCAAAGCATCTCAGTTCTCGTTTTTTCTTTTTCAAACCTTGTTTTATACCAATAGTGTTATCTTATTAATACATGTTTATTTAGTTTAACTTACTTCTATTTTGTTGTGCATTATGTTTCATGTATTCATTATGTGGCGTTAAATTAATTGAAGTTTGAATAAAACTTCTAAAGCATAAAAACTGTACACCCAATTCTCATCCCCTCCATTTTGGTGTACCTAAAATTATCAATGAGTATCAAAGCCTTGATCATCCATTTAGTTCAACACCCCTAAAGTTTAAAGACTCATTGCTCACTCCATTCTAGATTTCTAATATCACCTTGGACAATCTGTTGAGCATATCTTGCTTTAATACTTGAAAAAAAAAATCATATGATTGCAACTTTTAAATCACTGATCAAAATGAGTAAAATATAGCTATAAATGGTTATACAATTTCAATGTATTAAGTTAATATTATGTACGTTGAAAAATTGATAAGCACTAGTCCTAAGATGAATGTAATCTTGAATAATCAAACATCAACTATATAAATTGTTTTTTTGTGATATTTTACAAAATGACTATTTACCCATTGATGATTTGAAAATCAATAAAACATTTGGGATGTACCCACATTTACTTTTGGAGATGTAGACAATATATGTGAGAATAATCACAATAATTTCGATGAAGAATGTCAATAAATCTTTAAGTTTCATTTGCAAAAGTAAATCTCTCTAAAAAATAGAACAAAGAAAAAAAAAGGCAAATATTAACAAAATAAAACAAATGTCTTGTGGTTCAACTGAAAGAAGAATGAGAAAAGAAAATAGCTCAGATTCTGACTGCAAGAATAATAAGGTAAAAGAAATATCATATGACCAATTCTCAAAAAATTTGATAAATTAGTCAATGCTTTTGAAAAATTAAAATAAAAATAACTTTCTCAAACATAGTATTTTAGATTTCGAGAAAAAAAATCAAATCATTGTCCTATGATTGAATGAGGATATAAAAACTAAGAAAAAAAAAATTACATTTGGTTTAGAAATTAAATTAGCTAGTTTATAATTTGAGGTGAATGAATCATTAATTTCTAGCACACTAATTTATTTTCTAAAATTGAATTTTTAGAAAATGATAAGTATAATTAATTTACATTTTTCTATTATTAATTCCTGTAGCACTATTACTCCATGAATGCATACCACACACACTTATTAAAATCAAATGTGCATGCAACATCTACTATGAAGCATAATAGAACTATTAAACCATTTATACATGCCTTTTCTAACATTCAATGCACATATTATGATATATTTGGGCATTTAGTATTTGTGCATTTAAGAGATCAATTAATTTTATTAATTGATTAACACAAGTTTCGATCCCTATATTAAGGAACTACTTTCCATTCACCACATATACAACCACTATCTTCACATGTTAATAATGTGATGAGCACCGATTATAAGTAGGCATCAATTGTAAGCATGTTTTCATAGAAGACCAGTGAAGATATAAAAGTGAAGTTTGGAATACACACATTGATGATTTGAAACATTATTATATCCAAATCCTTCGATATGGAAAGCACGGTATAATGCAAATGATTGGTAACATTTTTTACTTCTTCCTAACATATATGCATGATTCTTAGATTAGTTTCATACAAGCTACTCATCTACTCTATGCATTAAGTGATTTATTATCATGAATGTATGTTCTAGAATGTGATCATTATGTCGAACTCATGTCACAATTATGTTACGTAGCCTATGTTACTTACCTTATGTGAATGTTGAATTTCAAATGTATAAGCATACTAATTTAGAATTAAATGAGAATATAACATTTAATAAGACAATGGAGAAAAAGGATTCATAAGTTGTACAAAGTTTTCATTGTTATATGATTAGCTACCATATTAAAATTTTCAAATGTATCATACTTACGAATTTATTTATCTTAGCATAACATGCAATATAGTTGGTAAAAAATAACTCTCATGCTAAAATTCTATGAATTGATTTCATTTCTTTCATTTGTGCCACAAGTTGAAACATGTTAACAAAGTATTTTGAATTCTAGCATACTAAACCCATCAAATTCCTTACAATTATGTTCTTCACGCTTGGATCACTTAATTCATTTTGGCAACTTAGCTTTAGATTAGTTGATGAATACAAAGTGAGGCAATTTAAACTTAGTTTTATTTCATTGAATTTATTGAATTTTCTTGCATACATTTTCATAGATATTATCATATATATATCAAAAATCATTATATTTCAGTAGAAATTAAAAAAAAAACCTCAATTGTTTACAAAACTTCCTATGAACATCTAGTTTTGAGTTATTTAGAATGAAATATTTTACTTATTTGCATGACCAAAATTGGTGTTTTATTTTGATTTTGATCTCTATTCATCTCATATAATTTTGCTAAAACTAAGAAAAATCTTTCATTGTGACTTGCACAATTGTAAAAGGCACTGGTGGATCTATAATGGGGCAGGAGGGTTCATACCCCACCAGTTGGTCCAACTCCATTAATTAAAAAAAAAAAAATAGATCAATTTTATGCTCATGCTACCTTATTTTTTGCCCCCAATTCATAGAAAAAAAAGCTTTTACTTGAGAAGAAGCTTTTATAGGGCTGTTTGGTAGCAAGACTTAAGCATTAAATCGTGCAAAAAGCAAACATGACAACTTAAAATCGTAAGAATTTTAAATTCCGTTTCTCCTCCATTATGCTTTGAATCCCAAATTTAGTAAATCATGTTGGTAAATGGCTTTATAGGATTTAAATAAATTAAAGCCAAGGGGAGGTGCGATGAAGACGAGGGTAACCTTTGCGATATATCGATTCTCTTGTTTCAGGTAGAAGCAAAGCAAAGAAGCAGAAAATAAGGAAAATAGCGAAGTTTCAATCCAAATAGAGTTCCTATCACCACAATTTCACGCTTTTTTTTTTAAGTTTTCAGTGGTAGAAGACTAAAGCTAGTCCAAAGGAAAGAAAAGGGTTGTCATATAATAATTATTAATTAATATTAATAAAAAGATTTATGTTAATTAAAGTAATGTTATTTATTATTTAATTTAATTATATATTAATTCTTTTATTTAAGTAGATTTATTGTCATAATTATAAATATTCATTTGTTTAACTAGTTGTTTCTTCTAATTAGATATGGAGATATATTTTAAAAAGAAAATATGAAATAGATGATCTCCATATAATGTTTCTCCTATCATTGACAACTACTTAACATATTCCAAATAAATATATGCAGAAATCATTATGAATGATACTTTGAACATTATCCTCGTGATAGTGTATGAAGAGCTTACTTGCAAAAAAACACTATATTAACCTGTAATCAAGAATTTTTCTAAATGCAAATTTGAAATAAATTGCAGAAATTTAATCAATCATGGTTTAATGAATATAAAAGCTCATCAACATTTAACCAAGCATTCTCTGCAAAAGAATCACTTGAGCATCATATAAGAGACTTTCTATTGAATAATTATTTAATTACATATATTGAAAATGACAAATTTAATTGCGTTGATACTGTACAAGTTCAAAATCTAAAAAACTGAGGGTAAAATGGTATGCAATGTAATAATTATGTATGTTTTTATCATCACATATCTTATTTTGTTATATTGAACTTTAAAAAAATAATAATAATAATCACTAATATCAGCCTCAAGCCTAGATTAAAAAGGTTGAAGGCATTATTGAAATCATCATTTTATGTCCCCATTGAAAAAAAATTTATGGCTCCATCCCTCATAAAAGTCAAGTAATAGAGCCTTAGTTTTTCTTCTCTTTTGATTATCTTCACCAAATGCCAAATTAAACTCCAGGAGGTTTCAACATTTTGGTGAACATTAGAAACAAAACAGATTCTTAACATTTTACATAACCTCAACGAAACATTTCTCCAAAGATGACAAAAGCCTCAAACTTTCAAGATTGAGAAAACAAGATGATGCTATACCAGTTATATTATTTTTCAAAAAAACAATATATGGCATTTATATACACTTACAACTTACCATGTAAAATTGAAAACATGAAACAATCTAATAAATAAAAGCATCACTACAAAAACCATAATAATTCTGTCAAATCAAGGGTAACAGTATCTTCAGGAGAATATTAGTCAATCAGAATATGTTATCATTGATGTGACTTGGTGTTACTTAGATTGGAAAAAAAAAATTACTTAGAAAGAACAAGAATCTCACTAAATAAAAGGAACATATACCTGAACGCCATCAAGGGGTCCATTTTCATCTCGACTACGATGAACAATAATGCCATTGTCACATTTGTTTATGAAATGCGCACTACCACTTATATCATACATATTTGGCGGGTTGCCTCCCCAGTTTTGTAACTGTTAGAAAAAAAAAATGTAAAATAAATAAAGTCAAATAACTAAAGAGCATGAAGACAATGGATAGACCTGTCTTGGATGTGCCACAAACCACACGTGACATGCATGGTGTTGTGCAAACCGTTTGATTTTAGTAAGCATCTGACTGACATACTCCGTTTCTGTCCTGTCACCCAATTGCCACAATTAAAAACAAATCAGAACACAGCTCAGATGTACAGAAGTACAAAAACTAGAAACACAAGAAGTGGTGAAATTCTGGCTTTCTGGAAAAAAAATTCAGAAATTATCAGAAAGCCAATAATCTAGTTATGCTGCAACTCCGATATAATGGAGTAAATGCTTAAAATAGTTACTAGACTTTTTAAGTATGTCCAATTTAGTTCCGTACCTTTTCAAATGTTCAATTTAATCCCTCAACTCACTAAATTTGAACAAACAACTTTGATCCCACTGTCAACTTTGTCATTTTTCAGACAAAAAATAGTGACTGAAATAGCTTTTAAAATCAACTCATTAATTTGAGGAGGTATTAAGGGATGAGATTGACCTAAAAATTCATAATGCCTTAATAAAAACTTCCTCCACTAATTTTCTTCCAAAACGTGGTCAAGTTGACAGCTGGATTAATTGACTCCTATTTGATGGATTGATAGACAATATTGATCATTTGAAAAAAATTTGAGACTAAAATGAGCATTCCTAATAAGTCTAAGGGCCATTTTGGTCATTTACTTTTTGAAATAGTAAAATTTCAGATATTACTAGCATTTGATACAAAGAAAAGGCTATTAATATCCAAGACTCAAGTCATACACAAATAGCAAGAACAGCAGATTAGATGGAAGTAGAATTCTCACTGATGAACAGGACGTTGGTGATCCAGTTCATTATATGGATCAATAACAAGCCACGTACACCATATCTTAGAACTGCAGCTTTAGCCAGAGTTAGAACCCAACTGACAGATGGAAGAGCATCATCATCACACCTGCCCCATAAGGTGAATAGCTCAGCAACAATGACCAAATTCAGGTATAAAATGACACGAGATATCCACTAGTGCCCCAGAAATGAACGGAAATGGGAATTACTTCGTGATTTTTCAAAGTTGAAAGACTGCAAAAAGCAATGCAACAGAACTTACCGTATAAGGTGAAATGTGTCGCTAAGCCATTTTTTCCCTTCTTCTAACTCCTCAGGGCTCATTCGCTTAACAGATTCCCCATATCTATGCTTAAACAGAAACCAAACAAAATAAAAAATAAAAAATCAGCATTGAAACTTTTTGTAGTTTATACATGTAGAAGAACATGTTTTAACATGTTAATGTTGGAGGGGCAGATGCTAAAAAACCTTAGTAATATGAAAACCAAAGCCAAGCAAACAGATTATACGTTTAATGAAAGAAATGACCGAGTAATAGTACTCATGGTGTAAATGAAATGACAGAAAAATAAAATAGAAGGGTAGAAACATAGAGTGCCAACTAATGCTTATGCAAACACACTGATCCTTGCCAAAAGAGATTATTATTTTAGAGAAAAAAGTACCCAGAGGCACTATGGTTACAATTTTATCAGTTTGCCAAATGGAAAAAAAATTATAAAGCCATAAACTTGGTTGGAGATAAGTTTTTTTTTTTTTTTTTGGAAACAAAACTTGAAAAGTAAAATTAGAAAAATGAGAACTCAATTCAAGAACACAGAAATAAATCAAAATTTCCAACTAAATAAAAAAACCTTTTCTAAATAAAAGTGCACTAACTAAAATTTAGATGTTAAGTTCAATCAAAACTAATGTTTTGATTTGTTACACTTACTTCCCTTGTTTTCATGCATAAAAAAATCAGCTCCTCTTTGGTATCAATTGCAAAATTTGGATTAGTGAACCCTCAACCCTAAAATGTCCTATATTAAATTGGTGCAAGAGCTTATAGTTACATTATCATATCAACTAAAAAAGGGGTATATTAATTAGGCCAATAAAAAAACTAACAAATAATACAATTTAGATAAAATTAAGTTATGGTTCTATACGAATACATTATCAGAATCTGAGAGGTATAAACTTAAGAAATTTTTAAAGTTGATTGATAATTTGGAATACAAAAAATTATAATCGGCATGATTCAAAAAAGTCAAACTTGGTGAAATGAAATTAGTGAGACATGCTAAAATATTTTGAATAAGCCTTACAAGTGAAATAAACAAAACATGTGCAAACATGAAACGTAAAATTTAAAAATAATATGACATTCTATAAATAAAATAATAAAATAAAATCACTTTAAATGTTGTAAACAAACAATTCTATAATGGTAAAATATAATGTGAGGTTTACAGATCGTGTAACTAAACATATTTTTTTATCAACATTAACACATTGCCATTATATGTTTTATTAAAAGCAATGGGCTAGAGATTAAAGATGAGTTGTGTTATAATTTATCAAGTACCCTAAATGGAGCTTTATAGAGACATTTGAATGCTGAAGTATATCGTGCACATTATGTTAAGGCAACTACAGCTGTGCACAAATTCCCTAAAGAAAAATCAGTATCATCTCGTCTGATACATGTGAAGCATACACCATGATAAAAATCATGATACTTGAAATTGAATTTTACAAAAGTTCATGAATATCCAGTTGAAGATAAATTGAATTGGATTAAGATTTATAATTAAAATTAGATTATTTTTATTTTTATTTTATTTTGAAGTTGTAGAACCTAGATCTATACCTATGTGTTAAAATGAAAGGAAAAAAAGGAAGAGCAGTTAGGCAAGAATAATTCAACGTTGTTATTATTACAACCTAGCCCAATGGGCCTTATAACCACATATTACATGTGATCAAAGAAAAAAAATTTTGAAATTCTACAAGAATAATTGCACTTAACCTCATTTAAATATATATATATATATATATTAAACAGACAGACTGAAAGTAGAGACACGAACTACCCCTTCTATTCCTTTTCCTTTTACAACATGCAAATCAAAAGCATCATCACGCCACTAGCCTCCTTTCCATTTAAGGACAAACTGAGTCCTATTGCTGCTCACAACAACCTTGCTTTCCATTTATGGGTTTTCTTTGCATTGTATAAGGATATACTTAAATAATATTTTGTTTAAATAGATGTTTTCCCATTGTATTAACAGCAAATATGCACATTAGAACATTATCAGAATAAGCCATGGATAATAGAAGCTCATTGCCGTACATATAGATAGGCAAATTAACATCGATCATGAACAGGAACCAGTGAAACTTATTACCTAATATTGAAGAATGGCTTCTTAATATGCTTTTCCAAAAGCTTCCTAGCATGCTCCTGAACCTAAAAAACAACAAAGAAAAACTCCTAATGAACAAAGAATCCTGTGAGTTGCTTTATTGTAATGACAGATTGCATCAACTTACCTTGTTTTCCATAGAGCAAAGAGCAAAAGTCCAGCCATAACTTTCATTGATATTGCACATCAATCCACTCACTCTTCCCAGAATTGGGAACGCCTGTTATGACAGTCAGCTCACCAGGAACAACCTGCCCAATATAATCAGCAGTCATCTTGTAGCAAAATAAGCCTTTTACTATGGATAGCCTCCCTATGTTACCGTTTACTAAGAAACAAAGATTTGTTAACCTCATGAACCCACAGTATGGTTGAGCTTAATTTTGATAATAACAAATTTATGATTCGATGCATGAAATGCATATTAAGAAGTTTCAAAGAACCAGGGGATAAAAATAATCAAATCAGAATAATGCTGATTCAGTAAACACAAGAAAAAGGCAAAGATATACATTAAAGACTCAAATACTGAAAGTGAAGATCCAACTGAATTGAGTCATGTAGAATGTAATATAGGTGTAATTTTTATTTTCACTATTCTTTAATTGCAAAATGATTTTACTCCATCTTTAATTAGAAATCCAACTGAACCCTAAAACCCAGTCAAACCAAACTCAATTAGATCATACAAAAGATCCAATCCATGGAGTAGTATCATGTTGGTATAATATAACATTGATGGCACCAAATGATTGGCATTTATGATTAATAGTTGGTGATTGTTGGGCAACCCCCTCAACTCAAATCCATACCATTGTATCATAAAATACATATAGATCATATTGTACAACTAGAACAAATTCATTATGATCATCCAATATGTGATTATGCTCGCATAGTATGATTATCCAAAGTTTTTTTTTTTTTAAATTTTCATTTCATGTTTTATGATTGTGGAAAGCCATTGAAAGTGCTTGAGGAAGAGTGTAAGATTTATAACAGATCGCATTTGGACTTGAAAACCAAAAAAATAATTTAGCTTAGCAAAACTTTGCCAAAAATTTTCAAGTATGCTCTCTTATAGCTCCTAGTCTTCCAGGTTAAAATTCCTTAGCGCAAACATCAAGAGTAAGAGCATCAACGTTTCAAAGTAAAATTATTTGTACAATGACATTGAAGTGATTCTTTAACAACTCAAAGTGTTGAAAAAAAGTTTGTTTCTTTTCCACATTTTTCTTTCATTTTTCTTTTGAGCTTTTGGACGAATGTTTGAATATACTAAATTTTATTTGTATTTAGAATTTGGTAGCTCAGAGTACATAGACTATCTGAGTTCTATCAGTTTTAAGGAATCTTGTAATCACAAAATCAAGGTCATCGAATTCTATAGTGTAAGTTTATAGAGCATATGCAATGTTGGAAGGAATCTCATAAAATTATTTGTTTTCATATTTCTAAACTTGCACATAGTTTAATTTTGCATTTGTATTATTGCAAGTAATTCGATTATTATTTTAATTGCTCTATATTTTTAATTCAACCCACCTCCCTTTGGTTTTATAAAGCACTACAACTATTATCAAAACTTGACTTTATCATTTGGTTTAATCACTAAGAGTACATTCTTTTTAGTTAACTGACGGTCAATAGCACATTCCCCCTAAATACTAGCTTTGATATAAAAGAGTTCAGATTCAAAAACTTGGCATTCCTGGTGATGTTTCATTTTTTAATGAATGGTAAATAACTATATATATATATGCATTTTTTTTCATTGAGCGTCATTCAGGTTCTTTTTGAGGATGTAGAGACTAGCATCCATCTTCTTAACGCTATCAATGTTCTTCCCCAAATCCAAGACCAAAAATTCACACATGTTTTGGATGAAGTTAATAACATAATTAAGATTCTTGATGATGGAAAGAATGATTCATGTCATGATTATTTCGATAAGTTTAACACTGGCTGTCAACTGTCTATTGCAACCCTCCACTTTTCACATCCAAGACTAGGGACCCGACAAAAGCAATATTGTTGTATAAAAAATGACCTTAGTTTATTACAATTAAATGAGAATTTGACACATAATAGGACACAATGGAGAAGAAGAATTCATGTAGTGACACCACAAAGTGGGATCAAGCTATTGTTGTTGTTGTTGATGGAAAGAAGATTACAATCCAATTTTAGAATATGAACTATATATTTAAGAAAAATGTCCATTAAAAGTACAATAAATTCAATACCACAATAAAAAAGGATCCAATTGTAATTTGTAGAATGAGATTTTGAAGTATGATTATACTCATAAAAGCTTATACCATCACCAGACCTAAGTTGACAATTAAGAATCATGCTCTTCCAAAAATAATAATGTGAGCACTGAGGGTTACCTTTTAGCGATAGAAGTTCAGCCCATCATAAATCCAATAATTTGTAAGGTTTATTAAGATTTTGGCAATTGTTGGAGCAATTGTTGAAGGAATTTGATTTGCTTTTTTATTAAATGGACTTAGAAGATGATATTGGAGTCTCCGGTGAACATATTGACAATATTTACTAATTTCATAGTCGTTGAATTTTAATCAGAGGTCTCTCTGTAGATCGTCCAGCAATTGTCACAAGAGTGTCCAATCTTGTGACAATGATCATACCAAAAATTTAGTCATATTCTTGTGTCTATAACCCACATGGTTAATTTAAGTTCCACAAGCTACTAGGGGGGAGTTGTTATTATCAGTGTTTTGAGAATTATTAGGCACCCCAACATTATGTTTCTCATACTTTCTTCTGTCCAAACCTCAAAGAAGGATTTAGAAATATTTGGTAGAGGCTTCCTACTTAAGATTCTCAAGTGAACATCCAAATTTTTATTTAGACCAAGTAGAAATTTATACGCTTGTTCTCGCTCCACTATCTTCCAGTACTGCTGACTATATTCTGAGCACATCTATTCTAGTTCATCAAAATATCTAATCGTTGCCAATAAGAGATAAAGAGTAGAAATATACTATGTAGAATGCTCTTGATCTCCAATACAGATAAAGCATTGTCAACATTAAACCAAGTTCATTTTGCAGCTCAAATTTTTTTTAGCGGTTTGTAGTAAATGAAATTTTCTTTAATTTTATTTTTAATGGAATTTATTAGCCATGATATCACTGCATTATTTTTCAGCTTTTATGATAGGAAGTTAGGTCTCTTTCATTTGGTGTATGAACCGCTCCTATGAGATAATTTTCCTTGCTTTTTTCAAACAAACAAACAACTTCATTAACTGAAACTTCCCTGTAAGCATGCGACCAATGAAAGGAACATAAGTCAACAATGGGGTGTTGTTGATTAGAATAGATGGATTGGACTAGATCTCACCTAAAAGAAGTTGCTTCCCATACCACTAACCATGAGGGATGAATGAGAGAGAGCATGGCAAAAAAAAAGAAAAAAAAAATCTTAGATAATTGCTCTAATTACATGTGAAGATAAGCGGAATACTTCATTAATTTTGTTTTCCACCAATTCTAAAGCATAAGCTACGTTTAAATAGAAACATGGGGAGGTGAATCATGGTCTACCTTCAAATAAATACTTTCCTAAACAAGAATTATCACGAAAGAAAAATAATAAGACATGATCTAAATATCTGAATTCAGAATTTTATTTCATTTAATGATATAGAAAGAAAGAAATAATAATACCTCAGATTAGTGAGTTGGATGAAACTACATAAAAAGAAAAAATAATGCCCTCTAATCAGAGAGTTAGCTGAAACAAAAAAGGAAGCTCTCTAAAAAACTGTTAGCGAACAAGCAAGGAAATCTGTGGATACCAACACCATCCAATGGTAACATTTTTTGAAACAAAATTTGAATACTCACCTAAATACTTTTGCCAATACTCTAAAAGATTGCATTACCATGTGATTAGTTTGATATACAACTTAATCAAGAAGTTCATATAATCTTGGAGTATCTACATATTCTACAAAATGGAACTTAAATCATGATCCTTGATGTATCAACAATAAACCATATGCAGCTTCAAATGCATAATAAAAAGGTGATAACTAAGCCACTTCTACAATTTTATGATTCATGTTGCTACGATGCTAATAATAGGTACTTTTAAACACTGAAAATTTTATTGACAAAAAAGAAGAATACGAAAGAACAGCACCAAAAAAAAACTTTCTGGCTTCAAATTTTGTAAAAGTCGTTCAATAGAAGGAAATGATTTTATTCAATAGAATACAATTTTATATTACCACATATCAATAAAAAGATAGGATCGTGAATAAATGTTTAGTTTCCTACAATGTCCCATACTATAAAAAGGCTAGAGCTAATAGAAATTCCATTAGAATCAGCGATGTATAAAAAAAAAATTCATTGATGTGTTAGAAGACTTACATTGTATAAATCATTCAATGCTTTCCATCCTGTTGAAACACCCATTTCAAAACCTTGATTACAGTTATAATAATCATTGATCTCAGTGAAAAATTTGTTGAAGTTGAATAGACCCCTTATGGGAAACAATTCAGCTGTCTCTATAACTTGCTTCAGTGCATTTTTCCCAAAATGCTCAGCACCTAAACAGAAATAAGAAGAAGAAAATTTTGTAAAAGACATAGCAAGGTAGATTTCATTTTTTTAGAAATGAGTTACAAGCATTTGAATCATTCCCTTTCAAAGTAACAAATGGATTATAACCAAATATCTCAAACCAAGGCTTACATATAATTGAGCTTGTGAACTGTCATAGTGCCGATACACTTTCACGAGCTTCATTGGTCTCAAGCAATGTTCTTCCACATTCAAGAGTACCAGGAAAAGATTAGCAAATAAGATGCACATGGTCTTAAGAGTTGATAAGTGAAGAATGTATTTATATCTAGATATTTCAGATTTTCCATCATTAATATCACTGTATGCCAACTATATGGATTAAGTCTTATGAATTCTTATTTTTCATTCCTTTTGTTGTTTGAACATGAATACTTAAACATATTCTGTGCAAATATTTTAGAGCTCTATATGTTACCTTAAGCTCTACCACCAACACTTTGTAATCCTTCAACGCTAATATGTTTTACCTGTTTAATAGGTGCATTTTATAATCTATGTTGTATATGTCTAAATCAAGAGATATAATGTAGATTTATAAATCCATTATTCTCTTATCGCATGATACTTTTTAAGTATCTTCTCCATTATAATCACCGACCTTTAACTCTAGACATTCTAACCTCTTCAAACAGATTCAATGTGTTTAAATATATCATTTGTCATCATATCATCATTAACTATATCCTAATTATTTTGAGTCAATTGCTCATTTTCCATTCAATCATATTGAGTGTTGATAAAAGTGTTAAACTTATTGGGAACTCTAAATATGCTCATGAATCATAAGGAAATGAATTCCATCCATTACAAGGATTTCAAAAGTATAGTATTTAATCTCCTAGATTTCACTCACTTTAATAGCCTTAAAAAAGAGACCACCTCCATTTTGAGAATTTTACAAACAATTTAGAAGATTTAGCCGTATTTAGAAAATTTTGCTTGATTTTATATTTATTTAATGCATCAGCATGGGTCACCAGACAACCAAAACAAATTAGTGGTAAATCATGGACCGACATGATTGATCTTAATACAAACATTGCAATTTTACTTTGAATTCATTTTAGTCATAAATTATTTTCTATTAAATATTTAATTATAAAAAATCTTGAATTAATTTGAATGATGTACTTAATTTGTTGTCAAAATTGACTGATATTTATGATATGAAGATTTGAATTTCCAAAAAAAAAATCATATATTTTCTATTTTGGATATTCCTTTATTTAGTTATTTAAGTTAAATGAATGTAAGAAGAAAAAATGTATTAAATTCACTTAATTCTATTTTCACAAGTTGGGGTAGCACATTCATAACCATCCATATGAAAGGATCTCTTGTTAAATCACTTGGAATAATTGCATAGATTAGGTGATATGAAAATGCGATGTAAACTCTTAATTGTTCCGTACTTGCAGGAACCATACACATGTGCAACTCTATTAAACAATATGTAAGAACCATCTAATATTGATCCAACAATCACCATACAACCATACCAAGATATTTGTGCATGCAATTCCTAACCTTAGCAAACCCATTTTCCTAATGACTAAGTCTCAACCATAGATTGAGACAAATGATGGAGACTTTGCCTCCTTTCTTCAACAATTCAAGAGCTCCCCACAACAACCAAGCTAATGCTAAATCATTCCCAATGAAAGGCTCACCGCTGATCCAAAAAGGATCTCAATTTTCCTAAATTTCTAAATATTCTAAAATGTTTCAATTGACTTAGATGCTCCTAGAAGATTAATACATTTTCTAAGCGGTAATAAATAATTTTGATCAAGATATAGTCCAAGTCAAGCCAAAGAAAGGGAGTCAGTCAAGCATGGAAGACTTTCAATTGAAATAGCTAAAAATGAGTCATATAAAGAGGATCCTAATAACAAACTAGCAAATAAATTCAATCCAATGCAATAGCTAGAACAAATCAAGGAGTTTTTCAAAGGATTAATTTGAATCTCTTTCTTATCTTAAGAAAAAAAATTTAATTTTCATTCACAATTTTAAATTTAAGAAGTTAGTTATTTTATAGGGTGGTTCTCAAATTTTTTAGCTTATTTAAATTTAAATAGCATTCAAGATAATTCTTGGGATGTTCATAAAAAAGACTAATAAAAATAGTTTTAAGAGCAAACTACAAGAGTTTATAATTTGGGATATTCATATAAAAGTTAATGTTAAAAGAATGGAGTAAAATTAACCAAATTGCAAAAAATATGCTTGGAGAATCAAAAGAAAAAAACTTCTTTTAAGAAAAATAGTTGGTGGTGGAGTCAAAATGTATAAGAAAAAATAAGAAATAAGAAATAAGAAGTATTGTTATAAAATTTAATTTAGATGTAACAACTCGGAGAATTAGGAAAGATATAAAATAGCATGTAGAGATTACAAGAAAATAATATGCGATGCAAAAAATTAAGTTTTTAATAATTTATACAATAGATTAGATATCAAAAGGTGAAATATGTATCATAAGTTAAAACGTAGAGATAGAGAAAATAAAGATCTAGTTCAAGAGAGATATAGTAAGGAAGAATATCATAAAATATTTTTCTTAGAAAAAGATATTGAAAAATTGGTGGATGAGCTATTTTGATAAACTTCCTGATGAAAGATTTGAAAATACGATTAATTTTAGTAACCTTAGTACCCTAAGCAAAAATAAAGAATTTTGTTTTTTTGTCATAAAGTTGGAGAAGCTTTAAAAAAATAAAATGTGAAAAACAAGAGACTGATGATATTCCAACACAAGTGTGAAAATGCTTAGGAGTCAAGGAATTTTTTGGCTAACGAATCTTTTTAAAGTTATTTTAATGACTAAAAAGATAACAGATGACTGTAGGAAGAGTTTGTTGGTTCATATTTTTAAGAATAAAAGTAATGTATAAGAGTGTGCAAATTATAGAGAAATTAAGTTAATGTGGCATACATTAAAATTATGGAAAAGAGTAATTAAGTATAGGTTACAATGTGATACAAAAGTTTCTCAAAACTAGTTTAGTTTCATGTTGGGTCTACTATGGATGTTATAAAATAGTTAAGAGATTTGATAGAGAATAATAGAGAAAGTAAGGAGGATTTACATATGATATGTGTTGATTTAGAAAGCTTATGATAAAGTTCCAAGAGAAGTGCTTTGGAGATTTCTAGAAAAAAAAGGAGTTAATGTTGGCTATGTTCAAGTCATTAAGAATATGTATACTAAAGTTGTTACTTGTGTTCAAACACAAGGAGGATTGACCAAATATTTTCCAATTTCAATTGGATTATAACAAGAATCCACTTTAACACCGTATCTTTTTTCTTTAGTTATGGATGTTCTTACTAGGCATTTACTGGAGGATGTACCTTGGAGTATGCTTTTTGCTGATGACATTCTTCTTGTTGATAAGATTAGAGAGGGAGTTCAAGCGAAACTTGAATTACAGAGGTAAACCTTAGAGTCTAAAGGTTTTCATTTAAGTAGATCTAAAACTAAACAGATGGAATGTAACTTTAGTTGTAGAAGATCTAATTGTGGGGTTGTGATATTGGTGATCAAGATAAAAAGAGGAAATGTTTCAGATATCTCGGGTTTATTGTTCAAAATGATGGTCAAATAGATTAGGATGTTATTAGTAAAATTCAACTTTGATGATTGAAGTGGACAAATGCATCGACTTTATTATGTGATAGATTACTAGTCTTAAGGAAAAATTTTATAAAATAGTGATAAGACCTACAATGATTTATGATGCAAAATATTGGCCAGTAAAAGAGAAGCATAAGGTTAAAGGTCTATTTGGAACAACTGTGGTTTCTTAAAAAGTTGGTTGTAAAGCTGTTATAGAAAAATAGTTTTTTGAAAAGCTACTAAGTATAACAAATATCTTCTTTTAAAATATTCAAACAACCATTTTCACCACTCTAATGACCACAAAACTTTCTAAAAGTAACCAAATGCACCTAAGTTAAGTGTTGCAAAGATGAGGAGGCTTCGGGTGGATGAGTGGCTTTACTCTTAGAGATAAAATATGAAATGAATATGTTAGGAAAATGTTGGAGTAGCTAAGTGATAAGATTAGAGAGTGCTTAGATGATTTGGACATAAAGCATCGTCCGTCATGATTAAGAGAGTAGATATATTAGATTTCTTTATGTTAAGAAAGGTAGAGGTAGACCTAAAAGATTTGGTTAAGATGTATAAAAAATTATCTTAATTTATTAAAATTAATGAAAATTTGACACAATAAATAAAACACAATTGAGAAGGATTCATGTAGAGCCCACAGGCATGTTGTTGTTGTTGTCAAGATAATTCTTGGGTTTCATAAATAGAGATTAGTTGTACTTGATTTTAAAGTTGGGTTTGGATGAATTATTATTTATAATTTCCCCATTTTTTTTATATTCATCTCTCATATAATTGGATTAAAAAACAATGAGGATCTAGGTTTTCCTTCTTCAACTATGAACAACCACCTTCCAACCACTATAGCCATCGAATTCAATATGCAAAAAAGAGAGTAACTACCATCTGTCTTCTCCTCCATCCTGTTGAGAGAAGTGCTAATATTCACTATTTAAGAGAAGAACAATGATAACAATAACAATAAAAACAAGGGAAATTTTGATGAGATTAGTTTCTAAGCATCAACTTCATTATGGTAATACTACTTCAATTTGTCTTTGGTAATTAAGTATCAATTCTTGTGTATTAGCTATTCTATCATCATGATAAATCTTAATCATCCAAATCTATTAAAATAATTAGTAGATTACCTTGGGATTTATAGGAAGCCATGTGAGATCACAATATTTTCCTTGGGTAGTTAGGATGGGAAGTACTAATCTCTCAAACCAAAAGTATTAAGTACGCTACACGTGACATGAAACAACGCAAAGGAACTCCTCCAAACCACCTTGGAGGTCTTGGAAATCAATACTATCCAAAAAAGCTCTGAGTCATTCAAGTATCAAAGCATAATTATTGACCTAAAGCAAAAGTGCATGGCCTAGGATGGTTAAAATATGAATAGTCATTAACCAACAAAAAAGGGGCTACTATCCATGATGCTAAATTTGGACTTAAAAAGAGTGATAGATAATATAATGGAGCAATAAGCTCAACTACAAGCATTAGTGTCTTTAAGGAATTGAGGGAATCCTAACATAAATTGTGGCAATGGCCCTAACTTTTGACAATATTGATAAAAAATGAGAAGAATTGCTTGTAACTAAAAGACCAGCTGATATTTAGACACCTCCTTTAGAAGTAGATGAAAAACTAGAATAACCCACTGATAGCTTGATAGATGTAGATAAAATAGGTAACTAGTTAAAGCATATGGAAACCGATTTTCTTCTACAATAATATTCATGCACAATATATTTATTCAACTAAAAATGTCATCTCATGCACTGATACACGTGTGTATTGAAACATAGAGTTGTTAAATTGTGACATGTCCCATTCGACTTGGGTGAACTTTAAATTATAATTGAAGGCTCCTGACATAAAAAAATAGATTTGGTGATAGTAAGGCAAAATTATGAACAATCAATATAAGAGTATATTACTGAGTTCAAGTGACAACTTCTAGCTCAACATCTCATTGCAAGAAAAACTAGTTCTCATGAAATTTATACAGGATTTTGTGATAATCCCCACAAGGAATTGAAGCTTTCCCAGTGTATACTATTATAAAGGCTATCCCAAAAAGCATAGGTAAATAAAAGAATAAAGCCAGCAACAAAAGCCAAAAATTCTCCCAAAGCAATAGGTAAAAAGAACAGCAACCTGAATGAAATTAAAGGCAAAGAGGAAGACCTTATTATACTCACTCAATACAGAGGCCATTCAGACACAAAAGTGTTAGAACTTGCATCCATAAAGAGGCCACCTAGAAAGGGGGACAAACAAATTCTCACCTCCATAGAGGGGAAATATGTCATAAAATTAACAGAAGTACAAGTAAGAACAAGCACTTCAAACTCAACATCATGATTCAAAATTATGTGATGAAGACCCTCATTGATTAAGGACACAACAGGATTCTCGCTTTCCTTTACACTTGCTCAAAAGTTAGGACTTCCTATCATTAAATATAAAAGACCTTATACTTTTGGTTAATTAGTTGTAATGTTCATTATGTGATGAAATACCCAAGTAAAATTTATATTTTAATTATCATATTGGTGAGGTCATATGTGATTTGGTCCTAATGAAAGACTATCATATTCTTTAGGAGGATCCTAGTCTATGGGATAAGGATGCAACATACTCATGAGAAGCAACTATTCTTCTTTAACAAAGATGATAGAAAATGTCTTCAAAATGTTGTTTTTTTTTTTTTTTTTGTAGAAGAGTTTCTGAGGCATGACCCAGTGGCAAGAGAATCAAACTCAACATGTTCATTCCAAAGTGACAACAGCACCAAAAGTACTACCAACAGCTCCAACTAATTCATTGGAAATCCCAATAGTACCACCAATGGCTCCCAGAAGGATGAAAAGTAAAAAAAATAAAGGCTAAGGTAATACAACTCTTGGAGTCTCTTTAGGTCACTTCTCTCCAGCATTGATAAAAATACTTGAACATGAAAGCAGCTCAATTAATTAAGTCACATCAAAATCAACTTGGCGGCATTCAATTCAAGCTTCAAGCTAGGGTACTTACCTTGAGCCCTACTTCCTACAAACGAAGGCATGAAAGAAAACAAAAAACAAGAAGAGGCCCATGAAACTTCAACCTGAAAAAAGTTGTCCTTTGTAAGAACTACAGGAACTCAAAAGGGGGAACAATGATCCAAGAGAATCTCAATCTATAGTCAAACAAAATAGGCACTTTACACTCCACTCAAAAAAACCTCATGACCATTCATTTGTTTTAGATCCAATATATATATTATCTAATACTTCCTATATATCCAACACTTAAAAATAAAGCACGTAAGTTTAATGATGAGGGCTTATTTAAGCTCAATTTTATTGTGTTTAATATTTTTATTTTTATATTATTTTTAAAAACATGTTCGCTTAATATATTTTCAAAGTGTTCTTATTTTTTTTTTTTTTGAAAACAAATCAAATTATTTTTAAAAACACTCAAAAACAACTTTTGAATATTTTGAGTACTTTTAAAACTATCACCATCAAACATATTTTATTTCAAATTAAAATATAAAGAAAATAAATAATAAATACGATCCAAAATAGCCCCTTAATAAATGATGAACTTGAATTGTAAGTGGATAGATGGGTAGGTAGGAAGAGCTTAATTTGTATCTTAAATTCTAAATTATAAACAAAATTTGCAAATAAAATATTATTTATAAAAATGCATAGAATTCTCTATTATAATGATTTTTCCATTTTATGTTACAACAAGCTTTTATCCTACATGGAGTCAACTGCAAGAATCCATCTTCTCCATTATATCCTATTAAGTGTCAAATTCTCATTTAATTCTAATAAAATAAAGTTATTTTTTATACTTTCTAACCAAGTATTTTTAGGTCTACCCTGCCTTTCTTAAAGAGGTCACATCTAATAAACTGCTCTCATCTGGGATGGCTACTCCATCTAATCTCATCGCCAATGAAGCTACCGTAACCTTTTCACTTATATATTCACATTTTCTCTAAGTATAAAGACACTCATCCACTTGAGCATCCTCATCTCGCAACACTTAACTTAATTGCTTCTCTTTTAGATATTTTGCACCATAAAGTATTAAAAGCCTCACCATCTATTAAAAATTTTCCCTTTAAGTCTAAGTGATTTTCTATCATACAATAGATGCATTCCTCCACTTCATCCATCTAACTTGAATTCTACTAATAACATTCACATCTATTTAACAATCACTTTAAACAATAGACCCGAGATATCAAAAATGTTCACTCTTTTGAATGACTCGATCACCAATTGTAACGACCCAAGTACCAAACCATTAAGGATCTGTTTGGGATAGGCGGGTTGTATAAAGAAGGTAGAACCACTGCATAAGAAAAGTGGATACTACAATTTTTTTATTTTCAAAAGTCAAACCGCTTTCCCGCCACATTAGTTTGGTCAAGTTGAAAAACACAACTTTCCCGCTACAAATTCTTCAAAACGAATTCCCGTCATAGTTTGCCAAACGCCTAGAGCGATGCGATTCAAATAGCACCGCAGGCAAAATGCTGCCCCAAACAGGGGCTTGATCTTCTACAATTAAAATTATACTCCATGTATTCGATTTTTAGATCATCTCAAAGAAAACCCTTTAGACTCTAAAGTAGACCTCCATACTTCAAGTTTCTCTTAAAATCTCTCTTTAATCTTATCAATAAGAAGAAATATCATCTACAAAAAGCATACACCAAGGTACATCCTATTATAAATATCTAATAAGAACATTTATAACTAAAATAATAAAACAATATGGGCTTAAAGCCAATCATTTATGTAATCCAATTGAAATGGGAAAATACTTGATTAATCCTCCTTGTGTTTGAATAGCTGCATGCATATCCTTAATGACTTAAATATAACCAATACTAACACATTTTTTTTCTAGAACTCTCCAAAGCACATCACTTGGATATTTATCATATGTTTTCTCTAAATCAACAAATATCATATGTAGATCATCTTTACTCTCTATATACTTCTCCATCAAACCTCTCAACAAATGTATAGCATCCATAGTAAACCTACTTGGCATGAAACCAAATTGATTTTGGGAAACCTTTTAATCATGTCATAACCTATACTCAATTACTCACTCTCATAATTTTAATGTATAACACATTAACTTAATTCCTCTATAATTTGCACACTTTTATGCATTACCTTTATTCTTAAAAATAGGAACTAACAAACCCTTTTTTCACTCATCAAGCATCTTTTGTCTTTAAAATAATATTATAAAGATTAGTAAGCCAAGAAATTCCTTGATCTGCTAAGCATTTCCACACTTCTATTAAAATATCATCAAATCCTACTACTTTTCACACTTTATTTTCTTTAAAACCTCTCAACTTCGACCTTATTAATACAATGATATAAACAAAAAAACTATTTGCATTTAGAATATTAGTGTTAAAAGTCAATCATATTCTCACAACCTTTATTAAAATTTATTAAAATATTTCATCCACCTAAATTAAATATCATCTTATAAAAAAAATTTCAATATTCATCCTTAATGCACTTCACTTGAATTAAATCTTCACTTCTCATATCTCTTTGCTTGGGAAACTTATGTATACATCTTTCGCTATCTTTAATATCCAATATATTATATAAACCACTAAATACTGAATTTTTTGCATCGTATATTATTTTTTTAGAATCTTTATGTGACACTTTATATCTTTCTCAATTATCCAAACTTTTACATCTAAACTAATTTTTATAATAAAACTTCTTATTTTTTTTATCTTTTTTGCACATTTTAACTACACCGCCAACTATTTTTAATAAAAGGAGCTATCATTTTGATTCTCCAAGTACACTTTTTATAATTTGCTTAACTCTTGTTTTTTTTCACAACATTAATTTCCCCATTAGCATCCCAAAATCTAAAATCATGTATCTTACTCTTAAAAAAATTTTATTAGTATTTTATAAGTACCACCATTTAATCATAAAATAATATTTCGATCTATTTTTCATCTTTTGATCCTTCATCTTAAAATCTAAAACCAATAATATATGTTATGTATTAAACTTTCATCCATAATGACCTTACAATCTTTCACAATATAAACAATCTAATTTTCTTATCATAAAATAAACAATTTTCATTTTACTAAGTTCATTCTTTTCTTAAATAAATTATTAGCAATTACAAAATCATATACAAAAATAAAATCAAATATGATCCTACCTTCTTCATTAATCACTCCAAATTTAGTCATTATGAGCTTTTTTATAATCTTCTACCACTTCTGAGATATATATTCATTTAAATGACCTCCAATAAAATACAATTTCTTCAATAGGTATCTTTTGTATTAATATCTTTAGGTCATTTTAAATTTTTTTCTTCAACACACATCCAAATCTAGAGAGATAAACACACTTATAACATTAATAATCTTAATATCAATAATAATCTTCAAAGTTGTAATTATATCTTCCATCCTATTAATTTTCATAAATATCCTTCAAAATCCTATCTATAATCATACCTACATATTTTTATCTGAATACTAAAATTTAAAATATAATCTATCAATCTGCTTAACCTTTTCCCCAACCCATTTAGTTCCTTGAATACATAAGATACTTTTTTCCTATAAATCATTATATCTATTAATTTCATTAATTTAGTAAAGTAACTATATTCCAAATTTCTATTTTAATTCTAATTCCATAAACTAGCTTTTTTGCTAGCATCCATCGATAATATTAGAACCCTTGCTTATTTAAAATTACACCAAGGCACCGATGTAGCGGCCCTTGCCTACTTTTCACTGTATTCAAGTTATACAACATATTGCTTCTAGGAAACATCCTAGCATTATCACAATATATTAAAGGATTCATGTCATAGCTTTTCAACAAATTTCACATTGCTATCAACTGCCAAACACAACTCTCCATTTTTCTCATCAAGGGCTTGGAACCTTGCAAGGACAATGTTGATTTGTCCATCTTATGTTATTATAATAACTTTTACTTTATAAATTTTAAATTCACCATCCTTCATTTATACTTTTATTTTAAATCCCAAAAGTTCCTACTCATAAAGGTATATTTATATTTACATTAATAATTTTAAAATTAATGCTACTTTTTAAGTTCAAAATAATATATATATATATATATATATATATATTACCATTTAATTCTTCTATTTTATTTTAATGATTGAACTTCTATCATGTTTAAACTGATATTTTATATTTTAAAGCACATTTTTTTTATATTATTCATGTGTTTGTGTGTCCTTATGTATATGAATAAGTTTAATTTGGTATCTTAAATTCTAAATTTTAAACATGTAATTTGCAACCAATTATACTATTTAAAAATTATCCAAAGTGCATAGAATTCTTTACATAATATTGACTTACCCATCTTCTAATGGCATTCTAATAACTATTTATTTGAATATATATATATATATATATATATATATATATATATATATATATATATATATATATATATTTATCATTTAATATTTCAATTTAATAAAAGTGAACTACTTCTCATATAAATGTATCATTTTTAATATAAGTAAATCCTTTGCTTCCCAACACTCCTTTTATACTTAATTAACAACCATCCAATATTGATTAACATTTTTTTATTCAATACCAATTACGTGAGTAGCTTCTATATTATGTAATTTAGAGTTATCGTCAGTAATATCAACTATCACAAAATTACAAGAGGGTGTAGGATGTATTTATAAATTATTCAATGGAGCCTCTATGGCTGACTTTCAACTAGTGAACAAGTTATGTGAGCCTAGAATGCACTACTTAGACCACTTTCATTGCAGTTTGCTAGAAATATCTGAGATAAGGCAAATCAAGGTTGTTACTCAAGCTCCCTAATTGTTATGGCTCTCAAAAGCTCTTTTATGTTGACCAACTAAGTAAACTAGTATGTTAAGGATGACGAATCATAAGATTTTCCACCATCCCCAATCAATTCATTAATTAAATTTAAACCTAAACATTAACTTTGTGTTTAAATTGAGCCGAATCAATCTCCTTAATAGAGTGTTCAGAAGAATAATTAATTATTATACTCTGTAACCATAAGAATTCCCAAGATTATGGTTGACTTTCAACTAGTGAACAAGTTATGTGAGCCAAGAATGCACTACTTAGACCACTTTCATCGCAATCCGCTCGAAATATTTGAGAGAAGGCAAATCAAGGTTGTTACTCAAGATCCCTAATTGTTATGGCTCAAAAGCTCTTTGATGTTGACCAACTAAGTAAACTAGTATGTTAAGGATGATAATCTAAGATTTTCCACCATCCCCTAATCAATTCACATTGATTAAATTTAAACCTAAACATTAACTTTGTGTTTACATTGAGCGAATCAATCTCCTTAATAGAGTGTAAGGATAATTAATTAGACTTGTAACCACAAGAATTCCCAAGATTAAATCTAAATAAACTATAATTTAATATTAGAAGAAATATGATAAAACAAGCATAATCTACCTTAATTAATATTATTTTTTTCTTATCACATCAAGGAGATCATAATGGGGGTGAATTTAAGGTTTAGGGTCAATTCCATTGACTTTAAAGTGGAATGTATTTCTTATTCAATATTAATAGATCTCATCCCTCATTTGATGGCTCATTGGTTGACTTGTGCTACTATCAAGTATGCTCTCTATTGAAAATGATTACTACTTTATTGTTGCTTGTGGCATTTCAATTTTATTTTTGCTAGGGCACTTTTTGAGAACAAAATGCTTTTCTCATTTCCAATAGTATGTGTTCTCTATTAAAAGTAATTATATGCTATTGTAAAATCAAATAATTATATTTCTCATCACATTTATATCTCCTATTCCATATTCCTCATAGCCCTTCCTATTATAAATTTGTGTCATCGCCAATTGGCATCCTCTCTTCAAATGCTAATTCTAATTTCATCCATCTCTTCTAAAAATTGACTTCCAAATGATCTTATAATCTAACATGAGAAGCATTAGCAATACAAACATGCATAATGCCTTCACTAATAGTTTTTTGTAACAATTATTGTATCACTAACCCTACATTCCTCAATAATTTAATATTTTAACTCTTCAACTCTTACTATCTCTAGCCCATTCTAATTGGTAATTCCCCCAACATATAATAGCTTATAATGTTCCCCAATATCCATGAATTTCTCTCATTTATATTTAATTCTTGCTCTTATTCTAATCATTATATCCATTTATTGCCTAGTCTTCTTAATCCCAAATTTTTATGTAGAAAATATTCTTACTTTTAGAACTAATGAACCTTGGCCCAATTTTAATTTAATGAAAGTTGTGGCATAGCCACTTTGAGGTAACATTACAACAAACTCTTATCTAGGTTTAACCACAATGGGATTAAATTATGATGCATCAATTATGAGAGGTCTAATAAATTTATGCTAACTTCTCACCAACAAATCCTCACTTCAAGAGAAAGCCCAAGCACTAACAATTAGCAATATTAAAATCTGAATTTATCTCATAACTTTTAATAAGTTTTATGATAGGTTGTCAACCTAACATTAACCTTGAATATTTCTTATAGAGGCTTAGCTTCTGTTATTTCAAAATATAGTAAAAAGAGCTTACGGTGAAATATATCATTTTAATTTCGTGAAGTCCATTCTTATTTAGACAACTTACAAATACAGCCTAGGACGTATGTTATGCAATAAGATATTGGAAATAAATTCATAATTCCAATTTGAGTAACCTAATATGTCATCCGTTATTAGTTATCTGTAGAAAACAAGACAATTTCTGAGGATGGCCACCCTATCCAATAAAGGTCGAAAGAAATGGCTTAGAAAATAATTTAAAATGCATTCCTGTTGAACGCCCTTACTGCAAAGAATGCCCTTACACTTTCCCAGGCAAAAATAACTCATATTTCGGTAAAAACTTTTGTAGAGCCTGATATAAAGAACAGAAATCATCCCTCATCTTCTACAATAGTAGGGACTGCAAATTCATAGAAAAACTGAAAAGATAACTTCATAGAATTTAGTTTAACAAAATCCAATTAACCATCTGTTTTTTTTTCCTTAAAAGATGCATTTTTGCATCAAATGGGCAGTTTAATTAGCATTTTCTCTTGCTTCCCTTGAATTCTAGATAAGGTAGATCAACTTCTATATACATATGATAACAAGTATCCATGCAAATAAGAATTTAAAAATTAAATTGCAAAAAATGCAACTTCCATTTTTTTCTATTTTTTATACTTTAAGATGATAGCAAAGACTTATATAAACAAAAGCAATTTATTAATCAGCACGAATCACAAAACACATAATGAAATCACGCTCTTCTACTGTTTTAGAAAATATAAAATAGATAGAGATCACTTAGACTTGACTTAAAGTGATTGTTGTTATTGTTTGATAGAACAATAACTTACTAAATTAGATTTCAATGTCATTTCTAATACGCAAGATTCTTAACCAATTTGCAATTTTAAATTCTACTAGAAAATAGATGGGATAGAATTAACGTGAAGAGTTTCAGGTAAAATAATATCCTCATAATATATATAATATTATATATAAATTAACTATAATTATAAGTATAAATTAATCAAAATAAATAATTAATATTGAAATTAGAAATTTTAAAAAAAAAATTCTTCATTAACCCTTAATTCTGTCATTCTATGGAAATCCCACTTATATATACATGCAGTGGATTAGAAGAAATTAAATCATATAATAGACCCCATTCCTCCCTCTAGGGTATGCATTCTTCGGTTAAAACCGAAAATCCAAATCAAACTGAACTGAATCTTCTAATTTGGATCGGTTTTATATTTTTTATACGAATTTCAGTTTTAATTTTACCTATTTTGGTTTTGGTTTGTGGATCGGTTTCTAATTTTTTAAATCCCAAAAACCGATTAAACCGAACTTTAAATTGGGTCAACCGTGGCCCGTGGTCCATCAACGGGTCGAGGGTCAAGGGTCGAGTGTCGCGAGTCCGTGACTCGCGTAAAAACAAAAATCAATCCCCACTCACAACTCACCGCTAGCCCTATTCTCTTCGTTATGTTCTCGCAAAGTGCCCCGATGCCCTCGACTGCCACTCGTTAAGGCTGCCCTAATCCCTATTCTCTCCTTTCTCTCCTCACCTCTCGGCTTTCAGCTTTCTCTACTTCTCGGCTTCTCTCGAAGTGAATCTCCATCCCGCCCTAAGGGCTAAGGCCCTATTCTCTTCTCGCGAAGGGAATCTCCCTCGGCCGCCCAATGACGTTACACGTACATGATATATCCTCAATCGGATGATCCATAAGTGAGACGCTAAGACAAACCTGAAGAAAATCTATTTGAAGCCCTAGAAAGCATCTCCTTAACATTCTTTCTCTCCGCAGCTCCATCTCCATGCCTCGACAACGTCATTTGAGCTCTCATAGCCGGCGATTGTCAACCTTAATTAGTATAACCGGCTATTAGGTACAGATCTTATCCCGTATATCTCTCTATTGTTGAAGGTTTGCAAATTGTTTTCCTATTTAATGCAAGAAGTTTGATTGTAGATCAAATTTAGGGGTGTGCTTCAATGGTATAATAATTGGAATGAATTTTAAAATCTTTTAATTTATTTGATCCTCTGAGTTTTGTGTTGTGGGTCTGTTGGTGTTCTTTGAGGGGTGTGGTGTTGTTTCGAGCTGTTCAGGTTTGTTTCCCCCTTGTTGGCTAAATCTAGCTTCTGGATGTTCTGTTCTAAGCCTCTTTGTTCTTTTGTTGCATGATTTTCTTGCTGTCTTAGATGGTGCCTTTATCTTTTTGGTTTCTCCCTTCTGGTGGTTAGCTGTGTAGGCTTCTTTGGATGGTGCCATTTTGGCTTTGTTGTTACCCATGATGCTTATGTTGGCTCTAATGGTTATGATGTTCATATTGAGCTTGTCCCCATCTTTAATCTTAACATAAATTTTAGGTTTTTTTTAAACTAAACCGAAAATCCAAAAAAAAATTTGGATTGAATTGGATCGGTTTTATGTAAAATTTTAAACGGATCGGATTGATTTTTGGATTCCAAACCGACGGTTTAGGAAATTGAAACGGATCCATCCAAATCGAGATTGCACACCTTACCTCCCTCATTTCTCTCATTCTCCTCTCGGCATCGCCTGCCTCAAGTTCGGGAGAAGCAACCCAATTGCATCGTGTGTGTGGGAACTTTAGAAATGAGGATCAATAGTGAGAAGGCTCAGCGGATAACTAGGGTTGGTCGATCGTAGAGAATTGGAGTGGCTCGTTAATGCCACGTTCTGAAATTCCACAACCCATCGGGATGTAAAGATAGGATAAATTTAGATTGAATATTTCTTAAACATTTATTCCAAAAAAATTTACTTGCCATAGAATAGAGTAGGAAAATCACTCAGGCATCTAAATTCATCAAAACAGTATAGAAGAACATTTTTATAATAATAATCTACTAAAATCAACTAATATTTATAACAAGTGTAAGCAATTTAAAGCTAAAACTTCTATTGCCAAACTGAGCATCAAAAATATCAATTGTAAAACACTAAACTTAAAATTTCATTGTAACATACCTCTAAACTTATTTACACGATTTTCCAAAAACTATCAAAAGAGATAAAACTTACACTTTTAACTTATCATTTCCTTTCCTATAAAATATTTATTTTCATCTAATAAATTATAAGACCTAGAAGACAAACAAATCTAATGCAGAATTCAAACACTAAAGAACAAAATTAATATGCATGCTAATCTGAAACAATTAAAACAAAGATGTGTACATATGATCAACTTGATTGTATAACTGGTCATTGTAAACTTTACTTTATAACATTTTGGAAGAAACAAAATTTGCATGCTTGCAGTGTATAACATATATATCACAATATTTAGCTTTAGAATGTGTCATATATAATTATTAAGACTACTTAAACTAACTCAAAAATTACATTGAGAATGTCAGAGAACTCTTTTATCCCATTACACATTATTTGAGTATCATTTTGTCTCACTAAGGAGACTTTTGCCCCAACTTTTAGGTAATATCATAGATAACCAACTTGATTCATATCAAGTGACATTTCTCAACTAAGCATTTCATATCGCAATATTCATTTAATAATACATAATATAACAATATAAAACGACAAGAAATAAAATAAAATAGTTTACTATATTATCAATTTACTTAATAGAGAAATATCACAAGAGACAACACATACTCAATTAATCAATTAAATTTCTTATAAGAACAAAAAGTGTGCATCAAATTTGATTGCAAATAAACTCATAACAAACACTATTCACAAAATGAAGAACTTATAGTATTAACATTCAATATCATACACAAATAATAATGTTGGGAAGAAGAAACTTATTTTCTATATTATAATTGAAAATCTTACTTAAATTTCTCGCAAAATGGGCTTCCGAAATCTTTTCATGCGTATATTATATCAATGGGACTACTCTTCATAAAATCATTTATTATAAGCTTACTCAAAAGTCCCCGCCCTAATACTATGAAATTAAATGACCAAGTTAATTTTCCAATTTAAAGATTACATATAATAAATGAATTGAAATCAAATTACTCTAAATTTACTAAAATCAATTAAATTATCACCTAAATAATTAATTGGAGGTTGCAATTAATCAAGTCATCGCAAGTTCTACTCCCTTAAAATTTAATTTTGACTATTAATTCCTACTTAAGCATAAAATTAGTGAAATTAAAATATTATTAAGACATTTAAATCTATTTTAAATCAATTCTTTTAATATTTCAATATATATATATATATATAATTTAAATTTAATTATTAACAAAAGTTAATTTACTACACAAATCATTTAATTTATAACTAACTAATTAAATTAATTAATTTTTTATAATCAAATATATATTTTTTTTATATATATATATATATATATATATATATATATATATCTATAATTTAACAATATCTAACTTAATTATCCAACAAATCTATTTTTTATTATCTAAACCATTAAATTATCTCTAAATTAATATGTAATATAAATATATTATCGTATAAAAATTTATGTTAACACAATATCTCAAAATACTTATGTCTAATTACTTCAAATTAACTAATTTATTAAATCAAAATTTATTTATATATCAATAATATATAATTATCGATTACTCCACGAACTCAACCTGCTAAGAATCCCAATACTACTAAGATCCCTTTAGGCCTCGATTCTCAATGTTGAGGCCCCAACACAACCTGAGCGGCCTTTGGCTACCACTAATCGACCGTCTAGCTCATAGATTGAGCTCATCGAACCTCCATATCTCCTACCAGCACGTGCTTTCTCATCTCATCTCACATGTGACAAAAAAAGAAAAGAGAAATGAAGAAATTAAAGGAAAGTAGACTTTTAAACTTAATTTTTTCCTTAATCAATCATTAACCAAAACATGTTGAGCAAAGTGGATCATCAATGCCACTATAATGAAATGGAGATTATAGTTTTAATTACAATTTTTTATTTATTAATTCTAATTGAAATCAATTTATTAATTTCCATCAACACATACTTAAAATTATAATTAAATATTATATATATATATATATTATATATATTATATCTTATAAATTACATCACTTTATCTCAAGATTTTGTGGTGTCACAATCTTCTCATAAAATTTCATCCTCAAAATTAAATAATCGATTGAAGAGATAGAAAACTTTTCTTTATTACATCTTCTCTATCTCAAGTTGCTTCTTTTGGAGACTGTTTCCATTTCACTTTAAAAGAATCCGCTTCTTAACTTCTTAACTTCAAATTCTCTACTATAAGTTAAATTTTTTTAAACTTCAATTTTATTATATGATATTCTTTGATCTACACAATCCACCTTTTGAACATACCATATATACACACTATATAATCAATAAACTTTTCAACCTAACCTTTCAATTTCAAATCAAAATATCTAAGACTCAACCCAAAATCTAGTATACCTTTCATAATCGGACCTTCAAAAATACAAAATCACTAACTTCAAATTCTATCATCTTATGCTTAAGACCATGATACTTTTACTAATGGTTTTGTGTTTCAATTTATCTTTGATAATTTTAATCTTTTAATTAGATGATCAATCAATTACTACTTGTCTTTCTCCTATTTCAATCCAATTAAAAGGAGTCCATATTTTTGGGACCGATAGCTATTATTATATAGGCAATTTCTAAGAAAGAAATGTGATCCCCTAACTACCACGAAAATCTAAAACACACAATCTCAATAAGTGTCTCAATACTTGAATAGTTTGTTCTGATTGTCCATATGTTGATGAATGAAATGTAGTACTAAAATATAATTTAGCACCCAAGCTTGCATGAACACCTTTCCACAAACTAGATGTAAACTTGTCACTTTGTCTGAGGCAATAACATTGGGGATTCCATCTAATCTGATGATTTTTTTTTTACAAACAATCTTGTCAATTTCTAGAATCGTATAATAAGTAGAAACTATCCATTTCATTAATCCAATAATCACTCAAATACAATGTTTTGGCTAAAAAAAACGTAAAAAATCTATAGCTATATCTTCCCACTTCTACTCTGATATAGGCAGTAACTAAAGCATACTACAACATTTATGATGTTTCACTTTAACAAATTGACAAGGTTTTCATTTGGATATATATTCTACCATATCCTTCATTTCAAGCCACCAAAAGAGTGTTTTCAAATCTTTATATTTTTTTGTATTTGTGGGTGAATGAAATAACTTGAATTGTAAGCTTCAAATAAAATATCTTGAATCAAGCTTGCTCCTTTTGGCACCCACAATTATGAATTTTAATCACACCCCTGTCTGTTGATGTTGATGTCTTTTTTTTGACTACATTGGATCAATTAGTCTCCAAATCTAGCTTTTGTGTTATTTGAATTGTCTTCCGAGGGAATATACATCCGATAAAATCTACATGTACGAACACTCAACTCGACTTCTGAACTTTCATTTCTCAAATATTTCAGTTAGCCAATTAGCTTGCCCACTTGCTTTTCTGTCGAACACATTTGCTACATTGACTTTTCCAAGTCAATATTGTATATCATGATCGTAATCTTTTATCAACTCTAACAAATGTCTTTATCTCAAATTCAATTCTAATGTACTTTAAACTTTTATGATAAAATTTACCATACTCTATAAAGATAATGGCTCCAAATCTTCAAAGCAAAAAAATAATTGTACATTTACAAATCATTTGTTGGGTAGTTCTTCTCATGTGATTTTAATTGTCTCGAAGCATAAGAAATCATATCCTTGTTCTACATCAAAACACAACTCAAACCATTTAAAAGAAGCATCACTATAAATCGAAAATCATCTGAATCATGTTAAAATAGGTGTAATCATCACCGCTTATCTAAGAATCACCCATCAACCCCCCCCAAATCTTCTTAATCTTGATAATTCAGATTATGTTACCCACTCCTCTTTTGAATAATGGTGCTTCAAACTCTAAAATAATTCCAATTGCTTATCAATGTCACCACGGACATTTGTGTTGGCACTAGTGCTTGGAACTACTATAAGCGTCATTTAATGTAGGTGTCATTGCCACAATAGGTGATGCAAACGCTACAAAATTGCATTTTCTTCATCATTTTCATCATAGTAGCATAAATATTTTTTCTACTTGCAATGTACATCCTTCTATAACAATTTCAAAATTTCAAGAATTTCGGCTAAGTTGTGATAGGCAATCATAAACGATGAAACTTGTTAAATGACATAAATCTTTTAAAACAATTTTTTTATATACAAGAGCTTCCCCAAGAAACGTAATATAGTGAATATAATGAAAAGTATGTCGCTCTTGCAAGTCAGATGTTAAATACACCAATATGGATGAAACACAAGTTAGTTCATGAAACTAGAATTAGGTTAGGAACTTAGAATATAGGTATTCTTAGGTAAATTAATGGAATTAATAGATATTATGGTTCATAAGAAAATAAATATTTTATGTATTCAAGAAATTAAATGAGTTGGAGAGAAGGCCAAAGAGATTAATAGTTTAAATTTTAAACTTTGGTATTGGTAAGAGTCGAATTAAAATAGTATAAGCGTGATTATAGATAAATATTTGAAGGATAATGTTGTAGATATTAATAGGATTTGGGATAGAATTATACGATGATCGATTTGATTATTAATATTATAAGTGTTTATGCTCCGTTGATTTGGATATCTCAAAAGAAAAATTTTGGAATGACTTAAAGGGATTAATATAAATAATATCTTGAAGAAAAAGTATTTATTAAAGTAGATTTAAATGAACATGTTAATTAAGTGATAGAAGATTTTAAAACACTCATGGGTATAGATTTGAATAAGTAATGAAGAAGATAAAACTATATTAGATTTAGTTTGCTAATAATTTATTTAAAATAAGATATATTATAATTTATAAGAATGGATTTAGTAAAACACATTGATTATTTTTTTATAAGAAAAATAGATCGTTTAAATTGAAATATTGTAAGATCATCAGTGAAAAAAATTTAACATCGTCATTAGTTTTAGATTTTAAGATGAAGGATTGAAAGATAAAAAAAAAATCGAATTATTATCCTATGATTAGATGGATGCACTTAAATAACACTAATAAAAAAAATTTAAGAGCAAGCTACAAGAGCTTAGAATTTGGGATGTTCATAAGAAAGTTAAAAGTAATAAAAGTAAACAAGTTTTTAAAAATATGCTTTGAGAAAAAAAAAGTTTCTTCTAATAAATATAATTGGAGTCAAACAAAAAAAAAAAAATAAAAATAAGTTGTTATAAAATAAAACTTAATTTAGATATAAAACTCATTAATTGAGAAAAATATAAAGTAATCAGAGATTCTAAAAAAGTAATATATTATGAAAAAAAATTTAATTATTTGTGATTTATACAAGAGATTAGATACCAAAGAAAGATTTATATATAAATTAGTCAAGAAGAGATAAGAGATAAAATCTAAGTAAGTATTATGAAAATCATAAAATATTTTTTCTTAGAAAAGATATAGATGGATGAGTTAATTTAATAAACTTTTCAATAAAGGATATGAGAATACGATTAACTTTAGTAACATTAATATTGACTATGTTCAAGTCATTAAGGATATATGTATACTAAAGTGTACTTGTGTTCAAACACAAGGAGAATTGACAAAATATTTTTCTACTTCAATTGGATTGCATCAAGGATTGGCTTTAAGCCCTTATCTTTTGCTTTAGTTATGAATGTTTTACAGGAAGATGTATCTTGTTGTATGCTTTTGTTGATGCCTTTCTTCTTGTTGATAAGACTAGAGAGGGAGTCCAAGAGAAACTTGAATTATGGAAGTCCACCTTAGGGGGTGTTTGGTAACATATTTGATTTATTTCAAGGATTTAGTAAATCATGAGTTGTTAAATCTGAAAAATGATTAGTTAACCGCTAAATCTGAAAGATGTTTGGTAAGTTATTTGAAGATTTAAGTCTGTTAGGATTTAAAAAGTTTTTTAATCAATAAGTTATTAATAGTACACAATTAAAATTAACTTAAATATATATTAATTAATCAATTAATAGTATCAATATTAATTTAAAATACTATGTATTAATATTAACTATTAATTAATTAAAATTTATAGCTATTAAATTCTATTAGTAGATTAATATGTTAGGAATAAAACTATATTAACATGTGAAGAAATAAAATCGTATGAATTCTTTTAAATTTTCAATTAATTAACTATCAAATTTATAACAATTATAATTATATTTACTAAATTATAATTTAATTTTAATAACTTATAGTTAATCTTAAATAATATTTTATTAAATCAGTTTAAATAAAGTTAAATTAAATTAAAAACTATCAACTATTATATTAACTAAAATTACTTAAATCTAATTAATAATCATAATTAATAATTTATAATTGACTTATAATTACATATTAATAAATAGTTAATAATATTAAATTAAATTAATTTTATCATAATATTTTAATTAAGAAAATAGTAATTAAATGAATTATTTAAAATTAAGATTTTTTAAAAGATTAAAGAAAAGAGCATTTACATACATAACACACAATTCTTCTATTTTATATATCTAAAACTTAAATATAAATATTTACATATATAACACTTAAATTTTTATTATTAAAATTAAATTCAACTTTTGAAGTATAGAAAATATATTATATTTATAAATATTAAACTTTAGATATTAGATATATAAATATATAAAATTTGTGTGCTCTATACATAAATTTCTTTTAAAAAAATTTCTCTTCATCTCTCTCTTGTTGGGCCTCTCTGCTCTCTCTCTCTCTCACTGTCTCTCTCTCTCTCTCTCTCTCTAAATCCTTAAATCCTACCTTCCAGGATTTACTAAATCCGAGATTTAAGAGGAGATTTGTTGATTTAGCAAGATTTACTAAATTCGATTTAGTAAATCTATTTTTGGCGAGGATTTAGCTAAATCCTAAGTAAATCAAACACTAAATCAAGGTTATCATTTCAATGAATCAAAGAATGAATATATGGAGTGTAATTTTAATTGTAGAAGTTCTAGTGTGGGTGATCAAGTCATTAAAAAAAGTAAGCGTTTCAGATATCTAGGCCTTATTGTTTAAAATGATGGTGAAATAGATGGAGATGTTATTAGTAGAATTCAAGTTGGATGGTTGAAATGGAGGAATGCATCTAGCCTGTTGTGTGATAAAAAAGTATTGCTTAGACTTAAGAGATAATTTTATGAGATTGTGGTAAGACCTGGATTACACTTAGAAATAAAATGTGAAATTAGTAGTATGTGGAAAAGGTTTCAAGAAGATAAGATTAGAGAGAGTCGTCTTAGATGATTTGGCCACATAAAACGTCGGTCTTCCGATGACCTAGTTAGGAGAGTAAATCTATTAAATTTGCCTTATGTTAAAAAAAGGTTGGAGAAAAAAAAAAACTTAGTTAAGATGTATAAAAATGGCATTAGTTTATTAGAATTAAATGAGAATTTAATAATCATAATATGACACAATGTTGTTGTTGTTATTTATTTGTGACCATCTATTCTTTCAAGCACCCTTTCTAAAACATATCAAAAAATTATAACATAAAATATATTTTCACGCGTTCATATTGATGCATTTATAATATAAAACATATATTACAAGTTTATGATCATGTTATGTCACTCGCTTGTTGACACTACACTCACCTATGCTCTATAAAAATAAATCTTAATCAAATCATTTCCTATTATCACTAAATACATTCATACTTCTATTTTTTTTTTTTAATTCAAATGCTCTAATACCACTTTTTGTCAAGCCACACTACGATATTTCACAACTCATCGAAGCAAGACATAATAAAGAGGGTAGATTTAACCGACTAAATGTTTCTCAAATATTTATTCCGAAAATCTTTACTTGTCAGAAAATAGAATAAAAGAACGACTCAGGCGTCTAAATTCACCCTAACAATATAAAAGAATATTTTTATAATAATAATCTACTAAAATCAATCAATATTTATAATGATCAGAAGAAATTTAAAGCTAAATCTTCTATCGCTAAACTACAATCATCTAAAACATCAATTGTAAATCACCAAGCTTAAAATTTTATTAGAACATACCTCAAAACTTATTTAAATCGATTTCCCTGCACAAACTATCAAAAAGGGGCAAAACTTATCCTTTCAACTCATTATTTCCTTCGATATAAAACAATTATTTTCATCTAATGAATCATAATACTCAAAATATATAAGTCTAATATATAATTAAAATACTAAATGAATTAATATATATGTCAATCTAAAATAATTAAAAACAGAGATTTATACATATGATCAATTTGATTGTACAACCGATCGTTTTAAAATTTATTTTATAACATTTTGGAAGAAACAAAATTTGCATGGTTGCAAGTATAACATATATATCACAATTTTTAACTTTGAAACGTATTATGTATAATTTTTAGCTTTGGAATGTGGCATGTATAGTTATCAAACCTATTGGCTGCATAAACTAGCTCAAAAGCTACATTGAAAACCCTTTTTCTTTTATAAGAAACTATTTTATCCCATTACATATCATTATATCATTTGAAAGGATTCTCAATGTCTCACTAGAGACCCCGTTTATCCCAAACCTGCACAGGTAGCATCATAATATGTTATCAACTTAATTCCTATCATAACATTCATTTCATTTAAGTTTGTTTTAATGTCGCAATATTCATTTAACAATTAATATATAATATAACAGTGTAAAACAACTAAAAATGAAATAGAACAATTTACTATATTATCAATTTACTTAATGGAGGAATATCATAGGGAACAACAAATACTCAATTATTCAATTAAATTTCTTATAAGAACAAGAGTTGTGCATCGAATTTAATTACAAATAAACTCGTAATAGATATTATTTACAAAATGAAGATTTTATAGATTAACATTCAATATCATAAACAAATAACAATGCGAAAAAAAACTAATTTTGCATTAGAATTGTAAATCTTAATTTAAATTTTCCTCTCAAAATAAGCTTCTCGAAATCTTTTTTATATGTATATTATATCGACGGGAGTTTTTATCATAAATCAATTATTATAAGCTTATTCAAGAGTCCCCACTCCCTAATACTGTGAAATTAAATGGCCAAATTAATTTTCCAATTTAATGATTACATATTAAAAATCAATTTAATTTCCTATAAAATTACTCTAAACTAAAAATCAATTAAATTATCCCCTCTTAAATAATTAATTGAAGGTTGTCGACTAATCAACAATTGTCGCAAATTCTACTCCCCTAAAATTTAATTTTGAAGCTTAATTTTAGCTTAAGCATAAAATTAGTAAAATTTGAATATTATTAAGACATTTAAATCTATTTAAAATCAAATCGTTTTAATATTAAGATAGTTAATAAAATATTTAAAGACAATTTTAATCTTCTTAATTAATTAAAAAATCAAATTATATATTATAAATTTTAATGAATATAAATTATCAAGTTGCTAAGTTAATTTAGTTAATTTAATCATCTAAATTAAATAACAATTTATATTGATAGCATAAAATTGAAGAAAATTTACTCTAATTAACTTTAATTATTTTAATTAATATTCTAATCTTGTCATTTCATAATTAAGCAAGAGTAAAGCATCAAAATAAAGTGTTGGGGAGGAAGATCATGTAATGACTACCAATTTTGTCATGTAAGTTCTAAATAATTATTAAAGTGCAATAATTTCATTTATTTTAGTAAAATTAGTAAGAGATTAGATTGAATGTAATACATGAATATTAAATTGAGAACTATTGGGTCGCTTTTTGTTTCATAGTGTTAAGTGGGGACTTTTGATAAACTTATAATTAGTGAATTTATGATGAAAAGTCATGTCATAACATATAAAAAAAGAATTCAGACTATTTCACTAAGTAAATAAATTAGGTAAGATTTATAATTATAATAGAAAAACATGTTTCTTCTTCCAGTATTAATTAATTATATACAATATTGAATGTTAATACCTTAAATTATTCATTTTGTGAATAACATTTGTTGCAAGTTTATTTGAAATCAAATTATGTGCACAGCATTTAATCTTATATGTATTTCAATTGAACAATTGATTATGTAGTGTCTCTTGCAATATTCCTCCATTAAATAAACTATTTTATTTTATTTCTATTTGCACAATTACATTACATATTAATTACTAAATAAACACAGATATTAAAATATGCTAAATTGAGAAATGTCATATGATAGGAATTAGTCATATGTTATGATATTACCAACATAGGTTTTGGGAAAAGGATCTCCAATGAAATAAAGAGGTCCTCAAATGATATAATGTGAGATAAAAAGGTCCTCAAATAATATGTAATGGGACAAAAGAGTTCCTTATAGAAACAAAAGAGTCATCAATATAACTTTCGAGTTAGTTTACATTAACCAATAACTTTAACAACTATACATAATATGTTTCAAAGCTAATATTGTGATATATAAGTTATAAATGCAAATATAAAAATTATATTTGCTTCAAAAAAATTATAAATTAAATTTAGAGTGTCAGTTGTATAATCAAATTATTGATGTGTATACATATCTGGTATATTTATTTTAGATTGACATGCATATTAATTTATATTAGTCAGTATTTAAATTTTCTAATAAACTATTAATCTTTGCTAAATCTTATGACTTACTAAATGAAAATAACTATTTTATATGAAAGGGAAAGGATAAATTGAAATTTTTGAAATTTTTGCAGAGAAAACTAGTGTCTATAAGTTTTGAGGTAAGTTGAATGAAATTTTAAATTTATTGTTTTACATTTAATGTATTAGATGCTTTGTAGTTTAGTACTAGAAATTTCAGTGTATTACTTCCGCTTGGAATGAATATTAATTAAGTTTAGTAGTTTTTTTTATAAAATGTTCTCTTGTATAGTTTGAGTGACTTTAGATGACTGAATGAATCTCTTATTCTATTCTATGGCAAATAAAAATTTTAGAATAGATATTTGAAAAACATTCAATTGGCTAAATTTACTCTTTATTAAGCCCTGCTTCGATGGGTTGTAGGATATCGTAGTGGGGCAGGGGCGTGACGTAGAAGGAAGATGGCAAGACAGAGTAACTTGGCTTTGCAAAAGTTACAAATATTACTCTGAAAGTGAGGGACTGCAAACATCAGACTTACAAAGGAAGAGAGAAGAACCAATTTCAAAAGTTGGTTTCAGTTAAGGGAAGTAGTCTTTATAGCCTTCACATGTGAAACTCGTTTATCACCTTTATGAAGGTGAATCCAAAAATATGAACTCAACTTAATTCACTTTCTATCAAATAAACACAAGAACTTATCTATATCAAATAAACACTTGAATATAAGTCTCATTCTCCAAAACTGAATCATTCCAAACACTTATATTGAAACAAAATTGGCCTAAACCAACTTAGTTAAAAAGTTGCCCGAAGAAAAATTAGCCAACTTGGAGAAACCATGCAATTCTAGCAGGTCTAAATAGCAGAGGTTTCATAGAGTTGACTCCTTGCAGATTATGCAGAAGATTATAATAAAGAATCCATTAGAGCTTGGAGCCTGTGCATGGCAACTAATCTAGATCATTAATCTACAAATGCAAAAAAGTAATTGTTGCTTCCTAAACAAAGATTTATGATGCAGACAGTCATTAGTAAGAAGGCATCACCTCATTTGCATCCTTGCAAACCTCAGTACTGCTCTTCATTGGCCACTTAACTCTCCAGCATCTATTCCAGTTGAGACATTAAGAAAGGACAATCAACTTTTTTGTAGTAGTAGTAAAGAACTTTGTACTTAGAAAGCACGTCCATTTTCAAGCGTTGGCATGAACAAAGAGAGAGTACCTAAGGAAAACCAAAATAAGGATGAGGATTAAAAAAACCTTTCTTTACCAAGGCGACGTGCTAATTCTTCAGCCAGTGCTTGTCCAGGACTGTCCGCATCAGTTGCTAATATTATGCGAGGTGCCTAGTGATGCAAAATATACTTTGTCAATAATTCGACAAAATAAAGCAAGTTATAGGTACTAGGTAATTTGATTGATTTTTTTTCCAGCTGTCTACCTTACTGAGATATTCCTTGCATGTCCACAAGTATTGAAAACATTTGTCCTAACCACACAAAAACGCATCAGAAAGTTGGGTCACAATTAATCTATCTAAAACGTATATATATTTTTATTTAGAAGATGCAAGATAGCAGGAATTAGTACAGAAAAGGAAATAAAAGAATGAGCAAGTGTCATTAGACTTGAAACAATAAATGTTATAACTAGATGTATCAGATAGCAATGAGATTAGTTAGTTTTCATTTTCATGAAAAAATATAACCTAATTTCCTGGACTGCTCCCCGATAAATGGGCCTATTGTAAATGCTAAAAATCAACACATATCATGATGGTTGCATAAGAATTAATGGAGAAAGATGATGGCATTATGAGGTAGGGATTCTTCTAATGAAACTAATCCCAACTCTGTTGACTACAAAGAGAAGGCAAGGTTTGGAATAAGCTTGAAAAGCTAATGAAGCTAATCCCTAATAGATATGTTAAAAGAGTCAAACAAACCATTTAGCCTATAATGCTACTATTGACCTTCGATCCTATTTCACAGGTCAACTCTAGCAAGTGTGGTGAAAATAACAAACAACAAATGTGATGTCATACAATTTCAGTTTAAGATGTAGCACTCATAACAAAACATCATCCATGTCACAAAATGGATTAGATTGATACATTCGTAGTGTTAAAAATACAAAGAGAAGGTGGCCCCTATATGGATGTGCCTTTTGCGAATTGGGTACAAAATGCCTGAATTGGATACAAAATGCTTTAATCGCAACGAAAATTGCTCAAAACATCACTTGTTCGCCAAATATACTACATTAACACATCCAAAATGTCAAAAATTTCTAACACCCATACTGTCATTTTCACTACACAAATGCAAAATGCAAATTGCAAAATGCAAAATATGGTCGCACGCAAGACAACAACGCACAATTGGAGAAGCACGATGATGAATTTTACAAAAAGAAACAATATGTGCATCAAAAAAATTAATTAGAATAAATTAAACTAATCTTAAAATTTGCTTAAGGTGATTAATAATCAAATGAAAATCAAGTTAAAATCATTATTAAAGTTTAATTAAATTTAAAATATTATATATAAAAAATTTTAAATTATTATATATATAGTTTTATTAAATCATATATTGTTAAAATTATTTTTTATGTCGATCAAATTGCTCTATTCCTTGTCAAATAACATGAAACATAGAGCTCTTGTTGTTGTGTATGATGTTTTCTCAGTCCATCCAGTCTGAGGTCTCTCATCTCCATCCTACCACCTCTATAAAAACAATATAAATCAAACCCAAGCCTTTCTTCTCCCCATTCGCTTATGGCCCTCACCTCTCCTTCACATCTCTCTACCTCTCTGCTCTTGCATCCATTGCCACAATCCAACACCCTTCTCTCCTCAAGCAATTATTCTCCTCCACCCTCCACCGACTACCTGCTCCAATCCTCTCTCTCAACGACAGTACACCACCTCCCACGAAATCCCTCTCCTTCTCCCTCAACCACCAGCAATCAAACTATGAAGGATTGATCGAGCTCCATGCATCCTCACACTGTCAAATCTCCTATGTAACTACTAGTAATCGAGGTCAAACACCTCTCATAGCCACCCGACACCTTACACCTCCAACCAACTCATTTCCATGACCCGACATCCCTCTGCTTCCAAATCACTAACCTCACCTCACCTAGTAACCTTACAACTTCAGAAAGCTTATAATCGTTCAACGGTACATTTCCTCTCTACCTTTTTTCCTCACATGCCCTTTCCATTCTCTCTCTGCTTCTCTCTATCCCACTTTCTATCCCTATACAACGAAAAATCTATAAAAAAATCAAAAAACAAAAAAAGAAAGAAAAAAAGAGAAGAAAAATGAAGAAAGAGAGAAAAGAAGAAGAAATAGAATTATGTTATTAGGCTTGTAAATTCATTATGCACAGGCATAAGGAAAATTGTAGAAAAAACTAAAATAATTTGTCTACCTATGATAGAAAAATATGCAAAATAAATATTCATGCACATTTTTTAATGTGGAAAAGAAATTTTGTGTTTTTTTTTTCTCATGTAAGTATCTAAAGCCTAAGAGCACTTTATATGCAAGTAGGTATGAAGGCCCTCAGCCAAAATATCTCCCAACACTAATCATGTGCACTTTTTTATGCACAATGAGAAAGCTTAGAACTCCAATAGATGCCCCCTACATGGGGGAGACGTCAAGAGGCTGCCGGAATAAACATTGAGTGATACAAGTAACACAACCTAAAAGGACTTCTATGAGCATATATGTGACTAAAATGAAAGGAATGAAATACAAAAGTAAGAACAAAAGATATATACTACAGGGCTCAACACTTTGTTTATAATTTTCTATTTTTATTTTGATTTTATTTTCTTTATATTTTGATTCCAAATAAATTCTATTTTGGTTGTAATAGTTATTTCTAAAATACTCTTAAAAATTATTTTGAGTGTTTTTCAAAATAATGTGATTAATTTTTTAAAATAAAAATAAAAAAATTTAATATACAATAAAATATATTTTTAAAAATAATATAAAATAAAATTATTAAATACAAAATACAAAATATAAAATAAAATTATCCAAAACAGACCCAAGAGGGTCATTTGGGATCACTTTTGTTATTTTATTTATACTTGTTATTTTTATTTTATTTTATTTATGTTTTGATTTTAACATAAAACATGTTTGGTGGTAATAGTTGTTTTAAAAACATTCAAAACACCCAAAACTTATTTTAAATATTTTTAAAAATAATGTAATTTATTTAAAAAAAAAACAAAAGTACATCAAAAATACATCAAAACAAACATGCTTTTAAAAATAATATAAAAAATAAAATAGAAATACAAAATAAAATTGATCCCAAATAAACACTAAGTGTAATGCAAGTAGCATTGAATACAAGTTGAGAACAACAGTGGACTTATATGGGGCTTAAAGAACTTGAAGCCATGCTATGAACGCAAGCAAACTTCTATATTATTCCTTACCTAAAAACCTATAAAACTCTAGTAGTTGGCAGCGAATGGTGAAAATAAACATAACCCTCCTATTTATAGTGAATGAATTGATTCTAAAAGACTAAAAGTCAATCATCCAGAGATCAAAATCACATAAAGTACCTAAAATTTCAACTCACTAAAATATGCCACTGAATCTGCAAAACTTCATGCAAGCGAACAAGGGCATCATAAAAATTTCAAAAATGAAATTGTGCATGCAACCTAATAATAACGTGTTAGCACAAATAGTTAACCATGGACAATCTTGAACTTTGCATGTCTTATGAGACAACTTTCAAGCCCACTTATAATGCCTCGAAAGTAATAAAGGAGCTTTGAAAAACTGGTAAGTACATTATGCAGGGGCACCAAAAATTATGCAAAATATATCAGGTAGATGCATCGAGATATGTGTAAGTACACAATTTAAATACACTGAAATTCACGTGTTACATAGATGTACCAAATTCATGCAAATGAATCATATGAATGTACTGAAACTTGTGCAAAAGCATCACGTGTATTGAAAAGTTGAAATACATCAAATACATCGTGCACCGATATCCATGAAAACCCATTATATAAAGTACTGAATTAGTGCAACTACATAATGCAAGTGCATTGAGAAGCATGTAAATTAAAAATGTTTGCATGTACTCCAACCTACGTGCCAAAAATGAACGATTAAAAATGCTACGTGAATAAAAAATAAATTTAACTTGCCTTGAAAAGTATGTAAATCCTCTAAAATACAAACAAATATTTCAGATTAAAAATATAGGTCATGTGTTCCACCCAAAATGTCAAACATACTCTAACACAACATCTGAGAATCTTGCATAGACAAAAAATGAATAAAACTCAAATTTAATTTGTCTCAAAAACGTGCAACTCCTTGAAATTACATTTAAATATTTAAGATTGAAAAAGCTTCGAATGCGTTCCTACCAATGAACTAAATGTTTGATCAGACGATATGAGGATGCTACATGAGCTAAAAATAAGCATAAGAATAAAATTACCTCAAGAAGCGTGCAAATGCCTTGAGCTTCATAGCTCTCCCATTTTTAAATCAAACTCAATACTATTAAATTATACAAACTCCCAAGTGAGTCTCCTTGCATGTAAGACAAGAACGTAAGCCCTATTTAGCAATCTAATCCTTTTCCCCATAGAAATTGATTTGACAAAACTAATGCATTCCAAAAGCATTTTAAATAATAAACTTCAATTAAATTGCAAATGAAAATGATTTTAACTAGTACTCTCAGCATAATCATATCAATTGTATCTTCTATTTATTACTTTAAATGACTTAACAAAGAAAGTTTAATTTACAATGCAAACCTTTGACATAATACCTACAAAATATATTCGAGATTTACATTCACAGGCTCGATCCTCAACGTATAAAGCTTAGAGTCAGTAAGCACTGAAAGTTAATGAATTTTCCAAGTAAATTAAAATCATATGCAAATGACAGATTCTATCCCCTATGCTTGAAATAAAGTTGACAAAATTTGTAGCATGACTATATATTCTATGTTACAACATTCTCACTAAGTACTGAAACATTACTATAATTTACAGGAGCTCTACTTCTATTAAATGTACCTTTAATTTCTAACTACATTGGTATAACACAATTTGAAAATCTTTCATGTCTAATTCAAGTAACAAGATCACACTCTTTCGATAATCCTCTAAGTGTAACATCCAATCTAAGTCTAATTAGTATAAGTAAAAGACTTAGGCAATACCAAATAAAATCCTATTATGTCGTACTTTCAACAATACTAGAATTATTGAAGCACAACAAAGTGTTTAGTATATTATTTCATTACACCAATTGCTCTTCTTCATAATATAGCATTTATCTTTCCACTTATCCTCTACAGGCAAACAAGTATAGTCAATAGGGTCTAAATTGATAAAATTAAATCAATCAAATATCCAGATGATGGTTATATAAACAAAAACAAAAAAATCAACCGGAGGAGAAATTATCATTGCATCAATTCAAATTATAATGCAAATGATTTTGGTTTAAACTCTATATAACAATAGCAACAACAACAAGCCTTCATTCCACTACGTGGGGTAAATCCTTCTTCTCTATTGTGTCCTATTAAGTATCAAATTCTCATTTAATTCTAATAAAATAATATCACTTTTTATACTATCTAACCAAATTTTCTTAGGTAGGTCTACATCTACCTTTTTTAACATAAATCAAATCTAATACATCTACTCTCCTAACTGGGTCATCAGACGGCTGACATTTTATGTGAGCAAAATGATCTAAGGTGACTCTCTCTAATATTATCTACCAGTAGAGCTACTTCAACATTTTCATGTATATATTCAATTTGCATTTTGTCTCTAAGTGTAAAGCCACTAATCCACCGAAGCATCCTCATCTATGCGACACTTAACTTCAATACAACAACAACAAAAACAACAAGCCTTTATCCCACTAAGTGGGGTCGGCTACATGAATCATTCGTCTCCATTGTGTCTTATTTTGTGTTAAATTCTCATTTAATTCAAGTATACGAAGGTCATTTTGTATATATCTTAACCAAGTCCTTTTAGGTTTACCTCTACCTTTCTTAACATAAGGCAAATCTAATTCATCGACTCTCCTAACTTCAATAAAATATAATTATGAAATCTAAAATTAATGAAGTGAAATTTATCACAAAAATATAAAGCAAAAACCAATCAAACCTCCATAGCAGTTAGTTGAAAGTAACAAATTTAAGATTATCTAAAGCTTACAAAAAGCAATATCATATCAAGCATACTCCTATGGTCACTCTGACATGATATCATGTCAGTAAAAATAAGGCATGTGCCCTCTTTCTACACAATTTTGCAACAAAATGATACCACAAAAAATAACAGTTATGACCAAGGCCTTCTAATAAAGTGGTTTTCCCCTCAATGGCACAATTGTACTACAATTAAGATAACAACTCGTATGTTCCCCAAGAGCTCAACATCTTTAAGTAATAAATCAAAAGATACATTTAATAAGACACAAAACTCTATATTAGCTAAAATTAACATGAAATTATCTTCTTAAACAAGCATCCACCTTAAATCTAAAAGATCCCTTAAATAAAGCAACATATATGCCAATAAGAATCTTTTATTTTGGTTAAGTCAATTATCCCTCGACTAAGTAGATCAGGATCATGACAACCAAAATGACAAAACTATGGGATCTTAAACAAATTCATCACAATTTTTCCACTATCCACTTTAAATTAAGAGTGGTGAATTTCTTAACCTTAATTCATAAATTATTGCTACTTTCCGCTAAGCCCCTAATGCCCAACAAGTAGCCTTAAAAAAGTTTTTTCTCATCTGGAGAATAATTAATCATAACTTCCGCCCATGTGAAACTTAGAACCAAATATAAAGTCCTTACAAAGAGAATGAAATCTCTAGGCGGTATCTTAAATGAAATCTAATTTGCCTTCTAAAAAATTTGACCTAAAAACATATAAAAACTATCAAAAGAATCTAAAACAAAATTTTTGAGTCCACACACACACCCCTTAAACAAAATCAATGTCGAATCTATAAGATCTCCTTAAACAATGCAACCTATGGCTATTCACAGAGATCATTCAATCAAGTTACACAACTTAGATCAACTACTTCTTTTGACTACTAGGCTAAAAATTACAACTAGCAATGACAAAATCATGAAATATTGATAGGGTATGTCACAATTCCTCCCACCATTCATATTAAGCTAAAAGTGATAAATTTTCAAATTTTTAAAATCAAAATGGTTGCTACTATATGATAAACATTTATCACCTAAATAACTAGTTTTAATCAAAAGTCTTTATCATTGTTGAGAGGAATAATTAACCATAAGGGCTTGCGCTTATATGAAACATAAAATACAATCATAAAGTCTAAACAAAATAAGAATTAAATCTCTAAATAGTGTCTTAGCTACAATCTAAAATATCTTCTGAAAATCTCCCTCATAACCAATAAAACTCTCTTCGAGCCAAACATAAATTTTTTAAGACCGCAACAAGTCTTTTAAAAGCCATAATATGTCTAACAAAATTGTAATGAGCTTGAAAAACAACCCTAATAAGCATATGATTGATCATAAGATTATTTAAAATTAAAATTGATTCACATTTTACAACCCATCTTCTACAACAATGACCACCCTTTACCAACCATTTGCACCATTAATGTTGTCATTAACTACCAAAAATGACTACAACTAATCACTAACGACCACTACTATCAAACATTACTTTTTTGATAACACCATCAACATTTCACATCCAAATAACCCATAATCTTCCTATCTCTAAGAGATAAAATTCTTTGTATGTTAATTGGGCTAAAATGAGCCTTAACTGACAGGCTTAAAGTCTATTTGGGATAGTTGCAGCTGTCTACAAAATTAGTGGTGGAGCTATTGCAGAATGAATTATAGTGAGTATTACAAAAAATTTTAACTTTAAAAAAGTCAAACCGCTTTTTCAAAGAATCATCGCACTCTAGCGTTGAAAACGCAAAGATTCTGCCATAGCTTCTTTAAAATGCAGCTGGAATACAGTCAGCCTGGTTTAAGTCGTTGCACACCACCACCTCCCAAATGGGACCTTAATCCCTTCATAAGTTAGCCCAAGCCTATGATAAGTGTTGAATTGCTTAAATAAATGGGTTTATATAGACATGGGTATCCCATTTATAACCTTACTCTAATAGCTGCAAAGAAAGGTAGTATTTCCATGGAACAAGTAGAAGCGCCACTCTAGAAGTAAAGCACATTGTAGTCTGGCTCGATATACCCTTAAATCTTTCATATATGTTAATATATAGAATAGCAAAAAAAGGCAAATCTGTGAACTTTCGCTTGGACATTATGATTGGAGATAAGATTAACTCCTGCTGAGTTGTGATTTGCTTGTCCCTTTGCTAATATTATGCATCTAGAATATTAACAAATATTTTCCGAGTCAATTTTATTAGAACAATTATATCAACTGAATAAATATACCAAATTGCACAAACAAACGCTACTGAAATCACTTAAAGTTTAGCTTTCAGGCAGCATGCTTTTTTAAGTATTGCTTTTTTACGTTCCAAATGGTGTTCTATAGTCTACATTAGGATGTAAAAATAAATAAGCTAGCAAATTAATTAATAGACTCAAAAAACGTCTTCAAAACATTATTTTGGCAAACCTTGCATAAGTAGATAACCTTCATTGCAACCACGATTAGCTTCAGTGATTCTATTGCACATTTAAACCTTGAAATAGCAGGTTGTGTTTGAAACAGTGGCTTGTCTTACATTATATAAAAGTAGAAGTTTGCCCAGAAAAGCATATAATATATTAGCTATTTATTTTAAATGAAAACCAATAAGTGATGTACAAGTTCAAATATTTTAAATATGTAAGTCTCAACTATTTGACTCTTATAACACCTAAGCTCAAGATAACTTTACAGTTTCAATTTTATTTTTTCTAAAAAAACCAATAGCCCACTTTTCATTCATTTTGTCTGAGCTTGAAGAGTGACAGAATGATAACAATCATAGGCATCATGCCAAATGCATGGGAGGATGGGCAGCTGCATATAGTCTTAATCTCGCCAGCATTTATACTCGAGGCAAATTAGCCACCACTCCACGGCTGATCCCAAAATGCTAATGACTACACAAGTTTACTTCTCAACTTCATTTTAGAAACAAGAATTATTATTTCTCATCTAGTCTTATGCGTAATTAACCTTCCCAAATCAAAGAATGGTATACAAGATTTAACTTCTATATGATCAGATCATGCTAGAATCCAACTCAAGCTTCCTTCTTAGATAGGCGTTAGACCTGTCATGACCTGTGGGATTAGGCACTGCTGCGGACTCTGAATCAATATTTACCAAGCCCAAAACAACACCAGCCGCACCGCAGCCAGCTTATGTTATCAAGCAAGCGGGAATTCGACAAGATCAAACTAGCATGTAGCCTTCCACAAGAGGAATCAAATTCTGAGAAAAATATTTAAAATACACCCAGATTTCATGTTAATTTGCATCCATCGCATTTCCATAATTATGAGCATATAGTTCATGGCATACCAAATTCATCATGCTAGAAACGAATTAAAACTAAAATTCAGGCCACTGCAAGAACAATAACAATAAGCCTTTATCCCACTATGTGGGGTCAGCTACATGAATCTTTTTTTCTCCATTAAGTCATTATGTATCAAATTATCAATTAATGCTAATAAACTAAAGACATTCTTTATACATCATAATCAAGTCTTATTTAGTCTACCTCTACCTTTCTTAACACAAGGCACATATAATACATCTACTCTCCTAACTGGGTCATCAAATGGCCGATGTTTTATGTGGTCGAATCATCTAAGGAAACTCTCTCTAATCTTACCTATCACTGGAGCTACAACCTTATCATATATTAATTTAATTTCTCTAACCGTAAAGCCACTCATCTACCCGTGAGCATCCACGTCTCTATAACACCTAACTTAATTTTACACATCTTTTTTACTAGCCAACATTCTGCACTATAAATCATTGTAGGTTTTACCACTATTTTATAAAATTTTCCCTTAATACTAAGCGGTATTTTTCTATCACAAAATAGGTCAGATGCATTCCTCCATTTCAACTATCAACCTTGAATTCTACTAATAACATCCCAATCTATTTCACCATCATTTTGAACAATAAACCCATATCAAACATTCACTCTTTTAATAACTTGATCACCCAATAACTACTATTAGATCTCCTACAACTAAAATTACATTCCATATATTTAGTTTTAGATCTACTTAAACGAAAACCTTTAGACTCTAAAGTTGACCTCTGCAATTCAAGTTTTTCTGGAACTCCCTCTCTAATCTTATCAACAAGAAGAATGTCATCAGCAAAAAGCATACACTAAAGTACATCCTCCAGTAAATGTCTAGTAAGAACATCCATAACTAAAGCAAAAAAGATATAGGCTTAAAAGTGATCCTTGTTATAATCCAATTGAAATAGGAAAATATTTGTCAATCCTCCTTGTGTTTGAACACAAGTAACAACTTTAGTAGACATCCTTAATGACTTGAACATAGTCAATATTAACTCTCTTTTTCTAGAACTCTCTAAAGCACTTCTCTTAGAACTTTATCATAAGCTTTCTCTAAATCAACAAATATCATATGTAGATCCTCCTTACTTTCTCTATATTCTATCAAACCTCTCAACAAATGTATAGCATCCATAGTAGACCTACCGACATGAAACTAAACCGATTTTGAGAAACTTTTGTATCACATTGTAACCTATGCTCACTCATTTCTCCCAAAATTTTAATGTATGTCACATTAATTTAATTCCTCTATAATTTACACACTCTAATACATTACATTTATTCTTAAAAATATGAACCAACAAACTCTTCATGCACTCATCCAACATTTTTTTAGTCTTTAAAATAACATTAAAAAGATTCATAAGCTAAAAAATTCCTTGATCTCCTAAGCATTTCCACACTTATATTGAAATATCATCAAGTCCCGCTTTTTCCACACTTCATTTTCTTTAAAACTTCTTCAACTTCAAATTTACTAATACGATGATAAAAATAAAATTCTTTATTTTTTCTTAGAGTACTAAGGTTGCTAAAATTAATTATATTCTGAGATCCTTAATTGAAAAGTTTATCAAAATAACTCATCCACCAATTTTTCAATATTCTTTTCTAAGAAAAATATTTAATGATTATAATCATTAATATACCTCACTTGAATTAGATCTTTACTTCTCCTATTTCTTTGCTTGACTGACTTATACATACATGTTTCACCTTCTTTAATATCTAATATATTGTATAAATCACTAAAAACTAAATTTTTTGCATCACATATTACTTTCTTGAAATCTCTACGAGCAACTTTATATATTTCTCAATTTCTTCGAGTTTTTACATTTAAATCAAGTTTTATAACAAAGCTTCTTATTTTTTATATTCTCTTGCACATTTTGACTTCACCTAACAATTTTTATTAAAAGAAGCTTTTCCTTGGGATTTCATGATTTTGCAACTTACTCTTTATTTCTTGCACTTTTTCCCATATAACATTAACATTCTCAAAGCATCCCAAATTCTGTAATCAGTAGCTTTATTCTTATTTTATTAATGTTCATTACACCCCATCTAATCTTATAACAATGTTTCAATTTATTTTTCATCTTTTCAACGCTTCATCTTAAAAAAAAACTAATAATGCCGACTTCAACTTTCACTTGAAATGACCTTATAATCTTTACAATCTAAAAGATCTATTTTTCTTATCAGAAAATAATCAATATGTGTTTTATTAGATCTATTCTTATAAATTATAATATGCTCATCTCTTATCTTAAATAAATTATTAGCAACTACAAAATCATAAGTAAAATCTATATTTTATTACCTTCTTTATTCTACTCTAAATTCATGCCATCAATGCTTTAAAATCTTATATCACTCTACCAACATTTTCATTTAAATCTCCTCAGTAAATATTTTTTTTCAAGAATCTTTGTATTAATCCTCTCATTTCATAATTTTTCTTTTGAGTCTACATCCAAACTAACATGAAAAACATAAACACTTATACATTAATAATCTTAGTATCAATAACAATCTTTAAAGCTATAATTCTATCATAAATCCTATTAATATCTAACATTATCCTTCAAACATTTATCTATAATCACGACTACATCATTTATATTTCAACTCCCACCTGAATATCAAAACTTAAAAGCTAAATTCTCAATCTCCTTAGCCTTCTCCCCAATCCATTTATTTTCTTGAATACATAAGATATTTATCTTCTTATTAACCATAGTATCCATTAACTCCATTAATTTATCGTAAGAATACTTATATTCCAACTTCCAATAATTCTAGTTTCATAAACTAACTTTTATCGCATTCGCCCATAATGTAGAACTCTTGCTTATTTAACACTACATGAAAGCAGCAATGCCCTTGATACTTTTCACTATATTCATACAGGACATCGCGCTTGGAAACATCCTAACATTAGCACATATTAAAGAATTCATATCATTTTTTTTCGATAAGTTTTACATTGGTTGTACCTAACTCAACTCTCCACTTTTCTCATCCGGACTTAAGACTTAGGCAAAGGAAGTGTTTAAAATTCAAGCCACTAATTCTTCCAAATTCCTCCTTTGATTCACATATAAAAGTCATATCCTAAGACATTTTGTGTTAAACAACACAAATTTGAGCATCAACAACCATCTATTCATTTGTTAATGAATGGCTTAATAAATGAAATATCTAGAGTGTTATTAGTCATTCAAAATTCATAACAATTGCACTCCAAAATTCATCCCTGTAAAAACAAATGTCATTTCTGTCATGGAGAGAAAGATTTAGTGAATTTGTCACTTTCTAGAGATTGGCTGAGGTAAAGAAGCATATTGCACTCTTTAGAAGTTGAATTTTTTTTGTGTTTGACCAAATAATTCAGTTCATAGTTGCACAGTAACTCAATCACGAAACTAGGAAGACACAAATAAACCATGAATCTTACTATGCAGACATCAGCAATTGAGCTTCACTTCTAATTCAAAGAGTAAAAACAGACCTTCTCTTCAGATGGTACTTTCTCAGAAACTTTTGATACTGCGCCATTTGGAACGCTTAAACAGTTCCTGTAGCCAGCCTCTTCCAAAGAAAGCTTATCTATTTCACCCTCAACCTACAGTTGCGGGTAAATGTATAAAATAGTATGAACTGAAATGAAAAACAAAAGCATTGAAATTAACATGATGTAAATAGGCCGTGGGTTGACATGTTACAATAATGATATCAGTTCCAGGTGCTACATCATCAAGTCCATAAAATATTTTTCAGTGCCTTTTCCTAGCATTGAAAACAACATGAAATGTTGTGAGAATCAAACAAAAAATATATATATCTAAAATTTACTGCATTAAAAGGTCAACAAAGAGAATACTAGAAATAGAATGAGAGCCTCTCATAAATACTACGTCAACAAGACAACCAGGTTAGAGACCTACCTGGGAAAACTTTTTCTCAATATTACGATACTTGCAGCTGACAAGTTTTCCACTTCGTCTGTAAGTAAAAGCAATAACAATCTGCAGGCAACAGGCAATCCATAAATGTAACTCTTTTCAAATATGATCGAGGTTAAAAAATATGGTAATGCATCACATACCTCATTACCAATTCTACGCTGCATGACTGCATTTCTTCTTAGTGTTTCGGCAGATATGCCTCTTCCATTGAAGTATGCAATAAGCTGAGATAATCCAGAAGGAACGGTAAATAATGACATCAGGTATTTGAAGAATAAATTAGCATGACTGTAGAATGTGATACTAGAAGGTGATATCAAGTCGGCCTTGAGCAAACTGCTTCTCAAAATCAGACGTTCTGATTTGGATAGAGCTAAGTTCTACACGAAAAATGATTGATTCGAGCTTTTTGAGTTGCTTCAATCCAAGTCTATTCATTTATAAAATATTTTCTAAATTCCTTATTACTTTATATACATACATATGTGTATATGTATATGTATGTATGTCAATATGAGTGTGTGTGTGTAAATAGATATATAGATATATTTGTGTGTGTGTACATAGATATAAAGATATATCTATGTGTATATAGATATAGATATTTGTGTGTATACACACATACATATATATATACACATATATATATATATGTGTGTGTGTGTGTGTGTGTGTGTGTGTGTGTGTGTGTGTGTGTGTATAATAACAACAACTATAAGTCTTTATCCCATTATGTGGGTCCACTACATGAATCATTAAGTGTCAAATACTCATTTAATTCTAATAAAAAAAAATTATTTTTTATACTTCCTAACCAAGTCTTTTTAGATCTACCTCTACCTTTCTAAACATAAGCTGAATCTAATGCATCAACCTCTTGGTTCAACCCAACATTTTATGAAATGTACATAGGTAACTCACTCTAATCTTATATGCCACAGAACTACTCCAACCTTTTCATATATATTTGTTTAAAATTTTATCTCTAAGTGTAAAATCACTCATCCATGAGCATCCTTATCTCTCTCTTAAACACTTAATTTTATGCTTCTCTTTACTAGCCAACATTTTGTGTCATAAAGCATTCTGTCTCACCAACATCTTATTTTCCTTAAGTTTAAGTGACACTATTCTATCACACAATAGGCCGATGCATTCCTCCACTTCAACCATCAAACTTGAACTCTAGTAATAACATTCACATCTATATCACTATCACTTTGAACAATAGACATGAGATATCTAAAATGTTCACTATTTTTAATGACTTGATCGCCCATTTTCACAACCCCACTATTATATCTTTTACAACTAAAATTACACTCCATGTATTCAGTTTTAGATCTACTCAAACGAAAGCCTTTAGGCTCTATGATGGATCTACATAATTCAAGTTTCTCTTGAACTCCCTCACTAGTCTTATCAACAAGAAGAATATCATCAGCAAAAAGCAAACACATAGGTACATAATCCCATAAATGTTTAGTAAGAACATCCATAACTAAAGCAAAAGGATATGGGCTTAAAGCTAATTCTTGATGTAATCTAACTAAAATAGAAATATACTTGGCCAAACCTCCTATGAACACAAGTAATAGCTCGTATACATATCCTTAATGATTTGAATATAAACAAGATTAACACCCATCTTTTCTAGAACTCTTCAAAGTATTTCTCTTAGAACACTATATCATGCTTTCTATATATCAACAAATATCATATATAGATCCTCCTTACTCTCTTTATACTTCTCCATCAAACCTCTCAACAAATGTAAAGCATCCATAGTAGACCTACCTGACATGAAACTAAATTGATTTTGAGAAATTTTTGTATCACGTCGGAACCTATGCTCAGTTACTCTATCTCATAATTTTAATGTATGGCACATTAACTAAATTCCACTATAATTTGCACATTCTTGTGCATCGCCTTTTTAAAAATAGAAACTAACAAACTCTTTCTCCACTCATTTGGCATCTTTTTAGTCTTTAAAATACTATTAAAAATATTAGTAAGCCAAGAAATTCCTTGATCTCCAAAGCATTTTCACATTTCTTGGAATATCATCAAGTCTTATCATTCCACACACATATATTTTCTTTAAAGCTCCAACTTTAATTTACTGTTGACGAAAAATGTGTGTGTGTGTGTGTGTGTGTGTGTGTGTGTGTGTGTGTGTGTGTGTGTGACGCGTAAGTGTGACATATATACATGTGTATATATTGTTAGAAGGTTCGAAGGCATGCATATATTAATGAAACCCATAGATTAATGCTAAAAATGACAATTATGATCCCATGGATTCATGACGAGGAGGTAAGCTAAAATCTCTTGGACTCCTATCAAAAAAGAAAATTAAGATCCCACAAATTCATGCCATGGAAAAAAATCCATGAACAATTTTTGAGTCTATATTTATCTTTATAACTACAAATATTTTCTTATTTCATTCCAAGATCATTTCATATATTGGCTTCAATCAATACTATGTGAAATAAGAAAATTTCCTTCTTGTGCTATCCACACTGTTGCCTAATCTCTTTCCACTACGTCTTGGCCTTCATTGCCTTATGCATTCTCACCCTACATCACCACTATCAATATCCCCTTCATCACCCAACAGTTAATGCAAACACTATCAAGTCTTGTCACTCGCCTTCAATGTCATCAACCTTCAAGCTAATGATGACCTATTCCCACACCCACTCAATTAACGTAATTTCTTCACTAAACTGTCATTGATTCTTCGATTGGACCACATTGCATGATTTTTTCATGTGAAGAGAAACTACATTTTCTGCCTCAATCTCTACACTATTTTAACTCAAAATTATGCTTCTAATTGGGAATTCACGTCAATGCAACATTGATGATCTCTTCTCTACGCCTACCAAGATCTCATTTATTCCTACTACTTTATGTTGATATCCTTGTTTAAAAGGCATTCAAAGTGCAAATAAAATGCCTCAAGGCTTAAGCCACATTGCCATCGTCATTTTATTTTAGGGATTTGTTGCAGCACCTCAATGAGCATATGTAAAAAAAGTTATATTATATTGTATTATATTATATTAAAAGATTTATATACATACAAGATGCAATTCTTATGTATTTACATATCTAATGCTTAAAGTTTGATATTTACAAATATAGCATTTTTCCTATGGATAAAAAGGTGCATTTCATTTTAAAAAAATAATGAAGGTGATATTTTTTATGTAATATTAAAAATTTAGGTATTATATATGTAAATATTAAAATTTAGATGTTATATATATATGTAAATATATAAAAATTGTGTTGTATGCATGTAAATACTCCTATATTATTTGTATTTAAACATGTTTAAAGATCAATTCAAACAAAAAGTATTTTTCTTGTTTATTTTTGGTTCCACAAAACCTACACATTCCCGTTCTCTGCCAAGTGGCATCAAAGCCTATCCTTATTCCTTTGATGACAAGTATTGGCATAAGAAAGTTGATAAAGTATGAGTGAGAAATGGGTGCCAGCGATGAATGATGACTTGAGCAAGCCGCATAGCGGCTCAAAACTTTAACTTGTGATGATCATCAATAATAAAGTACAAAGCCTCCCATGAAACCACCAAGGAAGCAATTTTTCTAGACCAAAGCAAAGAACAACGGTAATGACAGAGGGGCCCAAGATGAAAAACATGCTTGTGATGACCAGCTACTATGGAATTTAGATGATTGCAAAATTGATGCGATCAACCAACAAATGTGATAACTAGCCAATCGCAGCATCGATGCAATAATGCACGAATAGGTTTTGAAAGGCACCAATATCCATTATGAGTGGAATGGGTTTTGAAAAGACAACAATAAACGAGTTCATGACAGCGACAAATGCAAGAATCCAAAAGATATAGTTGATTATCTAGTTCATGAACATCACATGCCATGGTGAATCTTGAACTGTCAATTGCAAAGAAGTTAATCCAAGGTTTATAGAATTTTCAGAAATAGTTAATAGAGTTTCATTGTCAGCCAATTTATACGAGGCTGCTGAAAAGGATAAAGAGAGCTCTGTGATCAAAGGTGAAACAGTCTTGGCTGAATGGTGAAAGTGCCTTGGCCCATTTTGAAGCCTTTATGTAAAGGAGTCCTTCGCCCAAGCTTAATGCTCTCAGTGAGCATGTTGTACTTTGTGATGTCGATGTATGCATTCCTGCAGTCTGACAATATCTCTCCAAGTGAAGAGCGGATTAAAGAATGCCCCTCTAGAAATTTATGTCACTCTACTGTGTACAGACCAATAATTGATGTGGTTGCTAAGACTGATAACTCTTTGTACGTAAATCATATCCAACAACTGGTGAATTTATTTGTCCATCACCTGGAAAATAATGTGCGTGTAGAGAAAGTTCATGATTGAGAAAGATCAGCTAGTGGTGTCACTTGTGCAGAACAGACCTGTCATACAATGAAAGGAATTGACGTTTATACAAAGTGAAAAAACTTATTTTTCCACCAAAGATGGTTTTGAGAATGATCTTCCACTGAAAGTGCATGGTTTTGGTGGAATTAGGTGGCATAGTCCCCTAAAACATCTGTAGGATGCCAAATCACTTTATCCAGATGTAAACTTGACGTAGGTAAAACAGAGATAGGAGATCAAATTAATTTTAAAAATACACAATATCCAATACTTGTCACTGTCACACATGTATCTGAGCTCAATGCTCTGAGCATTAAAGAGAACGGTCTTGAGATTGGTACTTCTGTAAGGTTTAATAGACGTCAAAAATTTCTCATCAAGGTGATAGCAGAGCGAGATATTCATGAAACGTCCTCAGGGCTAGTTGTGATCAGCTAAAATATTTTGCCCGAAAGGAGAAGAAAACAACGCTGCTTCTGTTGATGGAAATATCGACAATACTAGTCTAATTTCATATTTAAATACCTTTGATATGGCTGCTAAAGCAACGTTCCACAATTTTGACTCAAAAGGGAACATCAGAACTGTTCATGCTAAGATTTCTCTCATGGCTACGCAAAGTTAATAAGTTTTTTATCTTACTTTTCTCAAAACATCAAATCTTGTATTTCATATTTTACTCTTCATGACAGTAGTATCCCCCATAAGGGGATTTATTTGTATTTATATCTTTCGGATCAACTAAAAGAGTAATAGTATTTTTCTAGTTTATTTTGGGTTCCACAAAATCTGTACATACCCCATGCATTGCCAATTGTGCTCAATCTTTTGTAGAGATTTTTTTTATCTCTGTTGAAGTTGATTGCCCCCATGATGAAGGCATCTACTCAAACAAAATCAAGGCAAAGAAAGATAAGGAAGAATCTAATAAAGAATAGATTGAACGATTTAGAAAATAATTAGAGATGACAAAAAGGCCAAAACCTAGTGGTCAATGCTCCTTATCACTATCAAATAAGTTTATCCTTATGAGTAAAAGTATTAGATAATGTCATCACTGACCCCTGAATCATTAAATCAAAAGCCATATATCATCACATGACGCATTCTTCATCAAAGTGTAACACCTACGATCCTTGTTCATATAATAGTAAAAGCTCTCTTGTTGATGGTTTTCTTACAGCAAAAAAAAAAATTAAGAGGATCAAGCTCAATCCATTATTTGTTCAAATTTACGTTCAAAAACTCACTCATGATATGAATTAAATAATTAACTTATTTTACCACTTCTTATTTTAGGACCAAAAGACAAAGAAGAGAATTGATTTTGCAAAGAAAAAGACAGACTTTTATCTTTTTAAAACATGAAGTAAAAGAGTGTCAACAATGATATATATTTATCTTTCTTTTCGTTAAAAAAGATACCATCTGGTTTCATCATCATTATCTTGGTCACCCTTCATTTGGTACTCAAAACCGTGTTCCTTCTCTTTTAAAGCAGTTAGTTTTAAAACTTTTCATTGTGATATTCGGTACTTAAAAAACCATGTTTCCTTCTATTTTTCATTACATATCCGTGAAAATTAAAAAAAAAAATTTATTTGGCAATGTGTGAATACAAGTGAACTTACAAATAAAGATGAACAAATAGGTGCAGCAACAAAGAGTGGGATGCAATGCATTGTACAGCGTGTACATTGTGCACTAAATACAATGCTACTAATTAAACACATGCAATACATTGCATCAAAAAGCATGTAACATACACTTGCAAGCATTTTGAAGAAAAAACAAGTCAAAGGACAAAACATTAAATTAGAAATAAAAACAAAAATGACACACTACTTTCAATGAAAATTTAATGTGAATAAAGGTGCATGGTGCATCATAACGTAAGTGATCTACACTTTTAATGTGACCCAATTAAAAAATGTACAAATTCAATTTAGTTCAAGTTTGTTTGAGCTCAAATAAATCTATATTGGCACGTCATTTGCACTAAGAAATCCAGAATGTAGCATCTATTAATTTCAAGAGGACAAAACTATGAAAAGTACAAAGAAAAACTAAAAAATTAATGAAACATTCGGGAAAAAGAAGCATGCCAAAAGAGCTTAAAAATACTTACAAAAACGAAAAATATCAAAGAAGAAAAAAAATCTAAGATAAATACAACAAAATTATGAAGCTTCAAAAAAATTCTAGAAGACATGTTTAATGCCCCAAAATTTCTCAATATTCTATTGAGAGTCTGATTCAATACTCTCCATTCTGTAAGTTCATGAAATTCTAAACATATAAAGAATATAATATCAAGAAAATAAAGGCTCAGCCAAGCCTATCCTTTGCATGTGAGAAGCAAAGTTGATAGGATATGTGTTCCAAAACTGCCTAAATTGCAAAAGAAAAATGAAGGGTTCCCCCCCTGTAAATCATAAGTAACCTATGAGCCATTACCAAAGTAGCCCCACCTCATCTAATTTATGCATACATTAATAGAGTAGACAAAGCATATAATGTTGTCCAAGATTGATCCTCTACATACAAAAATTAGAGTCAATGCAGTTAATTCAATAACTGTTAAAAGCTTGACCCTCCAGTTGCCAAAAAGCATAATCCTCTACATATGAAAAGTAGAGTTGGCATGATTAAACTAGTGATTGTTCAAAGCTCGACCCTATACAAATTGAAGTAGAGTGGAAACGTCTTAAAACCCAATAATTTTCTAAGGTCAAAAACACTACATGTAAAGAGTGGAGTTGATAAGATCCACAAACTAGTAATTTCCAAACCTAGCCCTCTATACACAAGTGACAAAGTTGACACAAACGCAAGAAGAATGAGAAACCAGCATTTGCCCAAAATAAGCAACCAAAGTAAGTGTTGGCCAAACTTCAAATAATGAAAAAAATATTAAAACTTGTCGGCACTAAAAAAAGGAAAACTTGAAACAAAAATATGAAGAAGACTCACACCAACCAATATAACATTTATTGTCTTGAATTGTGTGCCACCAGCTTAGTCATTAAGATCAAATAGAGACAATCAAATCCCACCCTCCAAATTATAATCTCTTGATAGGTCATAGACATGCACAAAGTTATATGGTTGATTTAATGTCAAAGAAACAAAACAAGTTTGTTGAAGCGTGTAACGCATATGTAGGTGTAGTTACGATATATTATAATTGAAGGGATTGCCAAAATCAGTGAAACTCTTAAGATAAATCAAGTGGGAAGTTGAAGACTTTGACTCCCTAATGATAGACTTATTAGAATAACTTAACGAGGGACCCTAATCATATATATGCCTTGAAAATTGAAGGACAAATTCTAAGGCAACATCACAACCATATGATGGGTGTAGTTACTATATATCATAATCAAATGGGCTAATCAAAATCATTAACTCCCCCTCCCCCCCAATAAATCAAATAAAAAGCCAAGACCACAAGTCGCAAATGGCAGGCAAGGTTAACGAAAGAACATAGCCATAAAAGTCCCACATAAATCTCAATAGCCCAAAATATAAAGCCATCAAGGGTTGATCTCAAGGTAACTAAGCTTCAAATACTATGTAAGAGGAATTCTAAAGCTTGCAAACAACAAGTCCGGCTAAAAAAGTAAAATAATGACTAGTTCACCAATCAAAAGCCAAGTAGGATAAAGACTGTCAGGCCATTGAAGCTATTAGCAATCTCCTCGCCAACAAGCAAAAAAGACAATCATGCAAGGTAGGCTCCCACTGACATTTTTTTATGGTTAAGCTAGCTTTCAAGTATCTCCAATTTGACAAGCCTCAACAATGCAAAGTAAATAAGATGTCCTAGTGGTTCATGATTGGACAAAAGATAAAAACCTAAAAGGGTCTCAACTCTAAATATGATACTCATGACCTATAATGAGAACAATCATCATAAATTATAACTAAAAAGAATACTCATCATAAAACACTCCATTGAGATTCTAAAGGACAATAATACATTCAAACTCATTTTCCAGATGATGGGAATAATTATTGCAAATCAAAATCAACAAGAATTGTCTAAACTCAGCACTATAAAATAAGTATAAAAGGCAAAAAAAGAAAAAAAACTCAAGCAATAATGAACCTATTCAACTCAACAACAACAAAGTCATTCATCCATCCTCTACATGAGTTTGCTAAGAAAGATAAATTTATGTTACTCCATAACTCATAAAAAATAATATCATATCAAGTGATTTCATTGACTACACTCAAAAATCACATGTCAATAAGAGTATAATGCATGCCCCATTACCAAGTGATTAGCCTAACTACAATGACGCCACTATATTATGATTATGGCCTAAGACAGATGATCCAAATGATTAGGTATATGAGCTTTTATCTAACGGGCAATTAATAAAGCATAAAGTCTTCAATTAACTAAGGTCAACTTATAATCGATGCTATGAAAAGTTCTTACAATTTTATTTGGTCAGATTGGATAATATAACTCATGACTACTTATAATGATCCTTCAATCAAGTTAGGTCAAGTGATTAACTAGCTCCATTAACTAAGTAGATTGAAGTCCATAACAAGCCAAGAAAACAAAACCATAGGATCATGATTAGATTTATCATCATTCCATCACCATCCACTCTAATCAATTGCAAAACATCTTTTTCCCTTCAATCTAAATTGACGAAGCTAATTTAGCATTAATCAAATGTTCTTTTTTGCAATTAACAAAAAATAGCAATAGAGGATTCTTCCTATGAGAAATCTTGAACCATATCATAAAATTTCCATAAGATGGTGAAATCTCTGAGTAGGGGCTTATCTGGAAAATAACTTATCTTCTAAAAAATCAACCTAAATTCACTGAATATATTCAACAGAGTCGAGTGGGGACTTTCAAAGTTCACACTAGTACACTCTTAAACATCTATTGTCAACCCCTTCACATTCTTCAATTGTTAAGTTAGAACTAGCTGCATCTAAGTTAATCTTTAAATCTATACATACAATTATAATCATGTTTGAAATTAAATATATTGATATATCCATAATCCGAATCCAAAAGAACTTTTTGTGTCCTCTTAAAATGCTCCATAGATTTTGTTTTCTTTTATCATCATAATAAATAGAGGCAAATTCAAGAAATCCATGATCTCATCAATGTGTAAATTTGATACTTGAATCCTAAAATAGTCACATTGGTCTATAAAATACATAACAACTCACAAATAATTATGATTGCTAAGGAAAATGCAAAATCATTGAGTAAAGAGAAAATACTCATGTTGTTGTGTCGGTTTATCTAAACCGAGGAAAATACTTCCAACGTGCAAGCCCCTATAGTTAATTATACTTCCCACTCAAGGGAGAATACTTTCAAATAAAAAGGTTTCTTGGGCTCAAATTTGGGATTGATTTTGGTATTTAGGTTTACAATTAATTGATAAATGGCTAGTGTGATGGAGGCAAACATAATCAAGATCTCATGGTCTTGTCCATCTTATGCAAATTACTCTATTTGTCTCTTTATCTTCCTAAACTCTGAATGCCCTCAAAATTAATGTTCACATCCAACAAACTCTTGGCAAGGGAAACCCCCTCTTATAAGGACAAATTCCACCACATGAACACATAATGTATTCACCTAGCACAAATTTGTATAAAATGACTTTGTTATGGATAAGCAAATGATATGTCCGATAAATGGTAAAATTTCTACATTAAGCAATTCTTCTCATTATAATGTTTTAAACAATACCTCTGGACATAAAGGCTCTAAGTGAAGATCCTTTTCCGTGATTGTTCTATGTGTCTTATCTTGAAAGGACACAGCAGAAACACCATTTTGATTGACACTAAATCCCACTCCACTCACAGAAGCCTGAAAATATATTGCCATTGGCATATGTTATAGAAGTTCACGTTCCAAAAATTTGTGGCAGCAATACTCTATCAATCTTCATAGCAGAAGTACCTCAATACGACCCCTCCAACCACACTGATCAACTCTGAAGCATGACCACATGGCAAGTTTTCTAAAACATCAAATAGTCTGGTGAAAGTTAATGCTAGTCAGGAAAGCAAAGAACAAGATGCCAAGCATTACATAAGCAATTAAATAAAAAACTAACCCATCTTCTCGAATAAAAAGAGAGAAGCTTCTTTCTTTTGAATCTCCACCATTGCACTAAACAAATCAACACCAAATGAAATCGGTTTAGAACATTCAAGAATGTAAAACAGCATTTTCAACAACATATCATCTATATCCAAACATTAACCATTTCCCCCACTAAATCATCAATGAATAATGAAAGAAAAACACAATAAAGGATGCACAAAGCTAATTATTAAAAAAAAACAAATGTGGGACATCAAAAAATACCTGCGGACATACTGAGTGCATATACTGTCCGGTTTTGAAGGGCTCACACAGAATTCTATTTCAGCCAACTTCTCTTGCAGCTTTTCGAGTCTCTCAGCTTTTATTGCTTCATCTTCTCTAGGCTCCAGACGAACTTCAAGAAAACATTTACAGCGAATAAAAAGTAAATGCAGTGAGGCAATGGTACCCAACTCAATACACTTCTACGCAGAAGCAATAAGCAAAGCAGAAACGTACTAATAAAATACCTAATATAAAATCAAATAAAACATACCAGCTCCAGAGGATGAAAGAGGGGCCAAAGGGCGAAACCCGGGGGATTTTAGGGAGAACGAAACAAGTCTATAGATGTCTCTTCGTGGGTTTGACGAGAGGACAGGATAAGCGTGAAGATGGATGAGTCGGTAGGAGAAGGCCGTGTTGGTTATCGAGGCGCCGGAGAAGAGCTCCAGGAAATGGCGAGAGCTGTTCATAAGGAATATGGAACGGAGATTTCTGTGAAATGGAGGGCTGGAAAGCGGGGGCATTGTGAGAACAAGATTCAAGCTCTCATGGCGGAGGAAAGCAGCAAGGAAGTGAGCTTGGACTACAGTGGGAAGAAAGGGAAAAGGAAAAAGATAATGGGTTTCGGTTTCGGTTTGCGATAACGCAGACAATGCTAGGGTCAGTGACTCAGTGGCGATTTTTTGAGTTTAGAAGCGACAACACACTCGACGACCTCGCACACAACCAATGGAAACAAGGTTTTTCAAATTCTTAAATAATTATTATATTTTTCAGAAAATTATATAATATTACAAAATTTTATGCATTTATATACCTAATTTTTAAATTTGAATATTTATATGTGTAATATTTGAATATTTAATATCACAACAGAGATATCATATCATTATTTTTTTTTAAATTAAATATAATTTTTAATATATATATATAAGTGTTGTCTATAAATATAAAATTAAAAGAATCATATACATATCATCCAATTTTTATATAATTGATATGGCTCTCAAAATATGATAAGGATCTATTTTCTGAAATATGTTCTGTTTAGCTGTAAATTGCCTCTGTTTGATTACATCTGAGTCTGTACACTGAAATTGAGTCACAAACAGGGAAGGTTGGGTAATTCCTTAATTGGTGATCATGGTTTGGTTTGAGTCAAGACAGTGAGTTAAACCCTTTCCAATTGAGTTAACCCGGCTGAGTTAATAGGCTAATCGGTCGGGTGTTATCTGATCCGTAGGATCTAGCGCCTCTACCGCGTTGGATGGGCTCCTTGGATTGGTCTTTCTTGCGGCTTGGAAGCCGTTGGATTGCCTTGTGTTAATCTGCCATTGGATCTTTTCTTTATCATGCGGGGAATTCTTACCGATTGAGTGGATTCCGGATGTTGGTTTTGCGTGGCTTGATCTCGAATTGAATCGATCCTTGATCGATAATTGCGTGGATTCGGATCGTTGGATGCTTGTTTTGAATTACCCAACCTTATACTTGCCTTATTCTTTTTTTGCTTTATCGTGCCGTCGTCTGCTAGGGTTCCTGAGGGGAGATCGGAGGGAGAGGGGTAAGATCCTTACCGGCGATGGTCGATCCAGTGAAGATCCACCGTAGTGGCCTTGCGCTAGCTCTGTCTTGGCCGTCTGATTAGTCTTATGGGATAAGCATTTGTTTTAACCTATTTTCTTTCTTTGTTTTGGCTGCTCGAGCCGCTCACGAAGAAAGGGGTTCGGTAGCTGGGAAGGCTTGGTTCTCCGGTGGTAGTGGTGGTTTCCGTGAGGTAAACCGAGAAGAATGGAAGAGATGAAAGGGGAAGGCGAAGAAGAGCTAAGTTCCTTTCTTAAAATGTTGATTATTCTTTCGTTTGGCTTTGGAGTCTTATTTATAGTTTCCTTTCTTATGCTTGGATCTAAGCTATCTATGCTCCTAACTACTTTCTGTTATATTCTAACTGATTTCTGTTAGATTGGATCGTTTTACTTCGGTTGCTTGTTTCTGTCTTTAGGGAATATCCGTTGGTTGAAATGTCGCTTCTTGATTCTTGAGTTCTGCTCTGATTTCCTTAAGTGCCAACTGCTGGATTAGGTTGTTTTACTTCTACTGTCAGAACTCTGTTTTCTGATTCTTTCAACTCTTGCTTCTTAGTTGTTTTGATAATTGCTGCAGGCCTTGGACGGATCTAAGAAATGCTGTTTGATGCTTTGGCCGTATTTAAATGCTGTTGTTATTATTGTGTACTTAAGGGTTCTGTAATAACTGTATTTGTTTATTCGAGGTTGTAATATGTTATCATCCGTGCTCGTATATTGAGTTTATGAACGTATTTGGTAATCCTTCCCTGCATCCATTTTCTTGATATTCATTTGTCTGCTTTTTCGCCTTGAGGAAATAGATTCATAACATTACTCCCTCTTCACACCGACCTTGTCCTCAAGGTCAAAATTGAAAATTGCTTTTGTTTCTTGAATCTATTTCTCGATCTTATATTGATACTTTCCTCCCCTTGTAGCAATTTGTGTGGTGAGTAGTTCTTTTGTGGCCATTTATTTGATATTGCTTGTTTGCTTTTCTCATGAGTCCATGGAGAAATTTACTCTTGTTGTATGGAATTGGCTATATCTTGAGATAATTTCATCCTCTTTGTCTATATTTGAGACATTAATGTTGTCCTCTATGTGCCAGGACTATCCTATTTGCGGTTATACTATGGTACTCATAGATTGGGCTATATCGACTTATATATTTCTAATTCAAGGGTCGAATTATTGAGAACTATTTAGACTATTATACTTAGATAATTATCTGTCCTGTCCTAACCTGGATTGAATGACTGATATTTGAAGCTTGTTGCTACTGTTTCTTCTTGCACCCATTGGCTGTCGGGCTGATTATCATGTGGTAGTTGATGTTCTTGGTCATCATTGACACCAATATAATAACTTGGACTTACATATATGCTCTTTATGGTCCTTCTCCCACAATTGAAACATAATCCATTCGCCTTCTTTCATCTAATTGTGTTGGTGTTAGCCTCATAAGGGCTATTTTTTCTTTGTGTTGATTTGCATTTGGTGGATTAAAGGCGTGTGGGTGTTTCTGTATGTGATGTTGCTTTAATGCTGGAGGTTGGCTGATCTTGTAGTTTCTTGGCATTGTTACATCATCAGATTGATTATTGGGTCATTTGGGTGTCTTGTGAGTTTGATTCACCTCTTAAATCTCGAAAAAAATGGGCCAAATCTCGACTAACTTGTTCTTTTTGTGGCCAAGAATGCAATTGTTTATTTACTTGCATCCATTGATACTCAAAGTCCATCCATGTATATTGAGGCTATTAAAATTTCGATCATCGAGGAGTTAGAATCAAAAGCTCGCTTTCAAGAGCCATCCTCTAGGGTCTTCTCCCTTAAATGGGCATATCTATTTTAAGAGGCATTGATATGGGTGTGTGTGTATGTGGCATGTTTGGAGAATAGGATTCATCAAGGGATGCATCACATACACAGCTTTGAGGTTGTTTTCTATTCTTTCTATTGATGTCAATCTCTTTGCTATTTCATTCAATGCCATAGTGATTGAGGTCATTTCTTTGTTCATTGTTGTTCAATCTGGTAACACATTCATCTAGGGTTTTGGATGTGTACCTTGTGCTTTCTGCCATGTTTTCTGATTGAGGATGTAGATGTGAGTTTTGGGAATCAACGAGAGCACCAATGATAAGGATCTATTTTCTGTAATAGGTTCTGTTTAGCTGTAAATTGCCTCTGTTTGATTACATCTGAGTCTGTACACTGAAATTGAGTCACAAACAGGGAAGGTTGGGTCTGAATTCCTTAATTGGGCTGATCATGGTTTGGTTTGAGTCAAGACAGTGAGTTAAACCCTTTCCAATTGAGTTAACCCGGCTGAGTTAATAGGCTAATCGGGCGGGTGTTATCTGATCCGTAGGATCTAGCGCCTTATTTCTCGGCCGTTGGATGGGCTCCCTTGGATTGGTCTTTCTTGCGCTGCTTGGAAGCCGTTGGATTGCCTTGTGTTAATCTCTGCCATTGGATCTGTTTCTTTATCATGCGGCTGTGAATTCTTACCGGATTGAGTGGATTCCAGATGTTGGTTTTGCGTGGCTTGATCTCTGAATTGAATCGGGATCCTTGATCGATAATTGCGTGGCTGATTCTGGATCGTTGGATGCTTGTTTTGAATTACCCTAACCTTATACTTGCCTTATTCTTTCTGTTTCGTTTCAGCTCGTCTGTTCGAGTCGTCTGCTAGGGTTCCTGAGGGGAGATCGGAGGGAGAGGGGTAAGATCCTTACCGGCGATGGTCGATCCAGTGAAGATCCACCGTAGTGGCCTTGCGCTAGCTCTGTCTTGGCCGTCTGATTAGTCTTATGGGATAAGCATTTGTTTTAACCTATTTTCTTTCTGTTTTGTTTTGACTTGGCCGTCTCCCGAGAAGAAAGGGGTTCGTAGCGGCGGGGAAGGCTTGGTTCTCCGGTGACTGGTGGTGGTTTCCGGTGAGGTAAACCGAGAAGAAGATAAGCAGGGGGAAGAGATGAAAGGGGGAAGACTGAAGAAGAGCTAAGTTCCTTTCTTAAAATCTTGATTATTCTTTCTGTTTGGCTTTGGAGTCCTATTTATAGTTTCTGTTTTCCTTTCTTATGCTTGGATCTAAGCTATCTATGCTCCTAACTACTTTCTGTTATATTCTAACTGATTTCTGTTAGATTGGATCGTTTTACTTCGGTTGCTTGTTTCTGTCTTTAGGGAATATCCGTTGGTTGAAATGTCGCTTCTTGATTCTTGAGTTCTGCTCTGATTTCCTTAAGTGCCAACTGCTGGATTAGGTTGTTTTACTTCTTCAACTCTTTCGATTCTTTCAACTCTTGCTTCTTAGTTGTTTTGATAATTCTTTGCAGCCTTGGGACGGATCTAAGAAATCTTGTTTGATGCTTTGGCCGTATTTAAATCTTTGTTGTTATGTGTACTTAAGGGTTCTAATAAGCGTATTTGTTTATTCTTTGAGGTTGTAATATCTGTTATCATCGTGGGCTCAGTATATTGAGTTTATGAACGTATTTGGTAATCCTTCATGCAGTCTGCTTTTCGATATTCATTTTACTGTCTGCTGTTTTTCGGCCTTGGAGGAAATAGATTCATAACAAAATACCACTAGTCAAAGCACAAATCTTGATGTCGAAACCGATATGATTTTGAGTCAATACCGATCGAGATCAAGCACTTGAAATATCATTGGAATCTTTGGGACATTAATTAAATCTCAAAACAGCTCTCAAATATGGAATGTTTATAGTCAAATCGAGCGTCTCGACGAGCCGGATCTAACGAGCCTAAGATCTCATAATTCCGACTTCATTTGAGCATCCAAATGCTCAAAATACATCAAATGATCGAAGGAATCATCCTGAGCCGTCCGATCGAGGGGAGTGGTACGGGCTTTACATGAATTTACAAGAATGCCCCTCATCCCATCTATAAATAGACCTTCATTCCTCACATGAGGGGGAGGCCAAGTGAAGAACAAATGAAGTGAAGAAGAAGAGGAGCTGAAGCAAGGAAGAAGGAGGAATCACCAGCTTCGACGATCGTCCTGCCCTACACCATAATTGCCGTGTGATCCTGCGCCGTCAATTTGCCCAAACAGGAAGAGGAAGAGTCGATCGAGGAAGAAGGAAAAGTGAAGTGAGAAGAGAAAGCTCTAAAGCTTGAAGATCCCGAACAAGATCCTTCACGCCGCCATGCATGTATAGCATTTCCACCGAAGCTGATCTCCAACATCGACAACTATTATAAAGCGATCGTTGTTGTTTGTCCCTTTCTCAAATAGAATTCGTAATCCGTTATGGGAAGATTTTGTACTCGAAAGGATACATAGTGGAATCTTTTCTTTGCAGTGGTTTTTCCCCTCTTTTTAGGTTTTCCACGTTAAAAATTCTGGAGTGTCTCATGTTCGTTCTTTAATTACATGTGTGTGCTTTGGACTAATCAACAAGGCTAAGGCATAAATTTTTACTCTACCGGTTTTCCCATAGCAGTTTATGCGTCTGGGAATGTCCATTCCCATTACTTCATCTTGTATGGCAATCAAGTTTTCCAACAAGATCAAAACCACCATCGAGGTGGAGCATTGGCTTTTAAAGAACGCATGGCGAAGAATGAAGATTCATCAAACTTTGTTCCTTGATTACGAGGCGGGGGCAACTCTTAATCTCAAAAGATAAAAGTCGAGCAACAAGTAACACCAGCGAAAAGGCAAAGATCAATAGTCAACTCGCATTTATCAAATATTTGACCTCTTCCATGCGGGTTAACGTCATCACTCGACTAACATAGGTCAAACATCCTTGGTGGACTTCCGACCTCTTCCATACGGGTTAACGTCATGTAAACACTCGACCAACCAGATAGGTCAAACGTCCTTGGTGGACTTCCGACCTCTTCCATGGTTAACGTCATCGGTAAACACTCGACAAATAACCGGAGGTCAAAACGTCCTTGGTGGACTTCCTGCGATCTCTTCCATACGGGTTAATGTCATCGAGCAAAAACTCTGACTAACAACCTAGGATAGGTCAAAACGTCCTTGGTGGACTTCCCGCGACCTCTTCCATACGGGTTAACGTCATCGAGTAAACACTCTGACAAATAACCGATAGGTCAAACGTCCTTGGTGGACTTCTTCCATACGGCCATCGTAAACACTCGACAAACAACCGGAAAGGTCAAAACGTCAGTGGACTTCTGCGACCTCTTCCATACGGGTTAGCGTCGCCGAGTAAAACTCGACTAACAACCCGGATAGGTCAAAACGTCCTTGGTGGACTTTCTGCGATCTCTTCCATACGGGATAATGTCATCGAGCAAAAGCTCTGACAAACAACCCAAGAAAGGTCAAAAAAAAAAAAAAAAAAACTTAAAACTTTGTACCCACGCGCAGTTAATGTCATCGATAACACTCGCTCAACATGAGTCAAAATCCTCATCGTCGCCGGTCACCACTGCGACTACCGTGCCGTCCCCGCTGCACCGATCGCCGGCAATCTTGCGGTCATCACTATTGTGGCCGTCAGCGGCTACCGACGTCGGTCATGCGCCGCTCACTTCACCACCCGCCGCCACCGTCAGCGCCGCGCCGACCATCGCCATTAATCTCGCCGATCACCATCATCATCGGTTATCCTCGGCGAACGTAGTCACCATCGTGCCGACATGACGAGTCATCACGTTATCGTCGCCGTTGATCACCTCTAACCCGGACGGGTGAGCGTAGGCGGAACACGCGTGCGTGGGCCTTGATCTCGGTCAAATGAGCGTCGCGGAACCGGCTCTGGTGGGCCGTCGCCTCAACGGACGGTGCCCGGCGGACGTGGGCCGTATATCGCGAGATGGCCGAGACTCCGGCGTCGGGAATCACGGTGGTCAGCGATACCTCGCCTCGGGGAGGGGGGGTAAAAGGAGGGGGTATAAAGGGCCTTGATCGCTCTAACCGGACGGTCCGGCGTGGCCGTTGGCTCCGACGTATACCGTGGCCTTGATCGCCTCTAACCGGACGGTCCGTGGTAACGGAACCACGGCGTGTGCCGTGGGCCTTGATCGCCTCGATCGCCTCCCGCCTCTTATCGCTCCACCCCGGTGACGGGGCTGGTAACCGGAACCGACGTCTGTGGGCCTTGATCGCCTCTTAACCGATGGTCCGGCGAGGCGGTAACGACGTCAGTGGGCCTTGATCTCCACGCTTCTTGATTGCCTCCAAAGGATCCTCACTCGAAGAAAGGTGTTCTCTCCTCTCATCTTGGGGTGTATTTATAACCTCCCACAAGGCAAGCGGTAAAACCCTCAAAATGGCTCAAACGGCTCAAACCGCTCAGTTCTGTTTGGGCCATGATGGCAGCATATGTAGGCAGACGTGGCAGACCCAGAGAAGGGGTAGGTAGCCTGGCAGACCTCCCATGGCGCCCGGAGATATCCGATGACGTGACGATGACCCGCGACCCGGCGTCCGGCGCGTCGGAATCAGCGATCCGGGACCGTCCTTGCGATCCGGGGCCGTCACGATCGGACTCCATGCGCCGATCCAGCCCTGATCCGGACCGACCGTCGCTGATCCGGACCGCGCGTCGGACAAATCGCGCGAGACCGGTCATGGTCGATCAGCCGACCCGTCGCGACGAGCGTCGCGCGACGGCAAACCTGACCGAGACCTGATCAGAACCCCTGACGACTAACGCGTGACGAATTGAAGCGAGCAGCCACGCTGCGCCCCGCGCCTGGCCCGCTGGCGCCAAGGAAGCCAACGCATGGCGACGGCGGAGCTGCCCGGGCCGAGCCGTGCCGACAAACGCGGCGAAACGCCGAAAACTTAATATCCAAATAGCTCCATAACCTCAAAATCTCATGTATACATCTTTCTTCTTGTAATCATAATTTTGTATGATGGTTTATTCTCTCAAAATGTATGATTCATGGGTCGCGTTCGTTGAAGAATTGTTATTTTCGAGCATTTGACACATATATTTTTCGATGATTAAGCTTCATCCAAAATAGGGGCAACCGATATGGCTCTCAAAATACCACTAGTCAAAGCACAAATCTTGATGTCGAAAAGATATGATTTTGAGTCAATAATCAAGCACTTGAAATATCATTGGAATCTTTGGGACATCAATTAAATCTCAAAACAGCTCTCAAATATGGAGTGTTTATAGTCAAATCGGCGTCTCGAGCGGATCTAACGAGCCTAAGATCTCATTATTCCGACTTCATTTGAGCATCCAAATGCTCAAAATACATCAAATGATCGAAGGAATCATCACGGTGTCCGTCGGGGAGTGGTGCAGCTTTGAATTTACAAGAATGCCCTCATCCCATCTATAAATGACCGGCATTCCTCTGAGGGGAGGCCAAGTGAAGAACAAATGAAGTGAAGAAGAAGAGGAGCTGAAGCAAGGAAGAAGAGGAGGAGTCACGGCGATCATCAACCATGACCGCCGATCCTTGCCCGTCAATTTGCCCAAGCAAGGAAGAAGAGGAAGAGTCCAAGTAAGGAAAAAGAGGAAGAGTCCGAGCAAGGAAGAAGAGGAAGAGTCCAAACAAGGAAGAAGAGGAGGAACCCAAGCAAGGAAGAAGAGGAGGAACCCAAGCAAGGAAGAAGAGGAAAAGCCCAGAAGCAAGAAGAAGAGGAAAAGCCAAAAAAGGAGGAAGAAGAAGCTCTGCTTGAAGATCCTCAAACAAGGTCGCACCCCGACGGTCATCAACCACCATCACCACCTTCATCGCTAATGTCCTCCCTGTCTCCAACCCACCAACAACTATTCTTTGCATTGTTTTTCCTCCCTCATGCAATTTTGTAATCCGTTATCGGGACTTTGTACTCACGATACATCTCTGGAAGCTTTTTCTTGGGCTAGGCCCTGGTTTCCCCTCTTTTCGAGGTTTTCCATTAAAATTGCAGGTGTCTCGCTTCTTTTTAATTACACTGTGTCTTTGAATTAATCGACAAGGCGTAAACTTTCCTCTATCATTTGGTTTTCAATAATAATAATACTAACTTATAAATGAAAAGGTGCATTTTATTTTAAAAATATTAATAATAATGATATTTTTGATGTGATGTAAGAGATTTGGATATTATTTGGGTAAATATTAAATTAGTTAGATATGTAAATATATAAAAATTATGTGAGATGTATATAATCACCCTATAAATTTTAGGTATTATGTATAAATAAATAATCTATGTTATATACATATATTTTGACGTACATTTTGAAAAATTTAAACATATATATAATATAATTTTGAAAAATTATATGCATACACCAATTCTTATGTATTTATGGCTTTAACATCTAAATTTTGATATTTATAAATATATAAGTTTTTTATGCACAAAAAAGTATATTTTACTTTAAAAAATTGTTAATGATATTATTCTTGATATAATATTAAATATTATTATTTATGTAAATATGAAAATTCAGCTATTAGATATATAGATATATAAGAATTGTGTGCTATGTATGTAAATGTACTTAAAAATTTTATATATTTATATGTAATATTTTTAATATATTTATATATCTAATATCTAAATTTAATATTTACTAATATAATAGTGGTGTTATAATCATATGCATAAAAAGTATATTTTAAGTTTATATAAATTAATATTAATGATATTTTTCACGTGATTTTAAAATTTTAAGTGTTGTATAAGAAAATATAAAATTCGGGTTTTAAAAATGAAAACATTGAAAAATTATATAATATTATGTAAATCTCTTTTTTTCTGTTTTTAGAATTTTCATTAGTTAGGTATTTCCATAAAGATATACCTAAATGTGGTAAGAAAAAATAGTTCAATTAAAAATATATATAATATTTTAAAAAAAAATTAAATTTTTTGTATATGTTCAATTATTTCTATATGCAGCTATAATGATCCCAAATAGAAGAAATTTTTAAAATAAATATAATTTAAAACATAGTTAGTAATTTAAGTATCTTAAAAATAAAATTTAAATATAAATATATAGTTATCTTTACTTTCTACATGGATGTCGGATTAACGTAACTATGTATTATTTAAATTATTTCATCTACGTTGTACATAAGTTACATAGTTTGTTGTCTTAACGTTTAACGACTGTAAGTGTGCTAAAGTCGTCATTAAGCACTATATTTAAATTTTATTTTAAAATACTTAAATTGCTAATTATATTTTAAACCATACTTATTTTAAAAATTTCTTCTCCCAAATATATATTATTTTAACATAAAATAACTTATATTTTTTTCTAACAAAATAATTAATTTGTAAACTTTATTTGATTTTGGCTCAATCAAACATGCCTTAATTACAGATGCCTAATTTTCATACAATTTTTTTGAAAAAAAAAAAAAAGAAACTATCAGGATCAAGAGTGTGAGATATTTTCTTATAAATAAGAGTAAAAGTGTCAACAAATAAAGTCATGTTATAACTCTTTCGCTAACCTATCAAATTGAGAAAATATTACGTCCGGTCCACTTTTACGTGCGGACTCCAATCCATAACCGCGTGTGTCCCGATTTTTTTTTTGCGATTAATGAAGCGATAACGGACTGTAAAGACATTTCCCCGACCCGTAACGCCGATGGCGTATTAACCGCCAGAAAGACATTTCCCCGGCCCGACCCGCCGTCTCGTTCAAAAGCGGAGAAGAAGTACGGAACGTCGACATTCCTCGTCCGAGCTTTGGGCTTTCGAAGGATTTTTCTCGCAGCTCGCTCTCGATCGACGCCGCGTCCTTCGCCGTGATATAGCAAATCAAAATTGAGGTATTGTAGGTGACATGAGATATTTACACATGCATTCCCGAACTTGAATGAATTTAGGGTTTACTGTTCTTCTCTCAGGTGAAAGATTGTCTGTTTTATATGTTATTTGTATCAGTACTCTGCTTCTCTCGGAGGTACATAACATTTAGCTTTTTTTCCAGTTTCCCTTTGTTTCTTGAGATTATGTTCATTATATTCAAATGTAAATAATTTGATGGCGGTTGGAAGGTTTCTGGTACAGATCAGACTCTACCTTTTGGAGTCAGATCATTTTTACATTTTCCTTTATTTTGCATGTTTATTGAGATTATGTTTAGGGCATCTCAATGGAAGCATTTGGAGGCAGTTTGGATGATTTTTTGGTGGCATTTTTGCATACTGCAGTATCTCTTTGGAGGGTACAGATCATTTTGACCTTTTTTTCCGCTTATTTTGACAACTTCTTATTATTATGTTTAGTATTATAATGGAAGCATTTGGAGACAGTTGAATAGTTTATGGGTGATATTTTGCATCTGTATTCTGTGTACCTCTTTGGAGGGTACAGATCATTTTTGACTTTTTTTTTCAGTTTATTTTGCCAACTTCTTATGATTATATTTAGGTCATTCCAATGGGAGCATTTGGAGGTAGTTTGGATGGTCTCTGTGTGGTATTTTGCATATGTACTCTATCTACCTTTTTGGAGGGTACAGATCATTTTTAACCTTTTTTTTCCAGTTTATTTTGCCAACTTCTTATGATTGTGTTTAGGGCATTCCAATGGAAGCATTTGGAGATTGTTTGGATGGTCTCTGAGGGGTATTTTGCATCCATTCTCATTACCTCTTTGGAGGGTACGTCATTTCGACCTTTATTTTTCTTATTTTGCCAACTTCTTATGATTATGTTTAGGGCATTATAATAGAAGCATTTGAGGTTGGATGGATTTTTTGGTATTTTGCATCTCTGTACCTCTTTGGAGGGTCATTTTGATCATTTTGACCTTTTTAATTTAATTTGCCTACTTCTTATTATTATGTTTAGGGCATTCTAAAGGAAGCATTTAGAGGCAGTTTGGATGGTTTCTGGGTGGTATTTTGCATTTGTATTATGTGTACCTCTTTAGAGGGTACAAATCATTTTTGACATTTTTTTCCAGTTTAATTTGCCTACTTCTTATAATTATGTTTAGGGCATTCCTAAGAAAGCATTTGATGGCAGTTTGGATGGTTTCTGGGTGGTATTTTATATCTCAGACTCTATGTACCTTTGAGATCATTTATGACCTTTATTTTCCGCTTTATTTTTGTTTATGAGAATATGTTTAGGCATTTCAATGGAAGCATTGAGAGGCGCTTGAATGGTTTCGAGTATTTTGTTCTCAGACGTACCTCTTTGAGGGTCAGATCATTTGACCTTTATTTTCCGCTTTATTTTACCGACTTCTTATGATTATGTTTAGGCATTCCAATGGAAGCATTTTGAGCTAGTTTGGATGGGGTATTTTGCATCTCAGACCGGTACCTCTTTGGAGGGTACAGATCATTTTTGACCTTTTTTTTCCAGTTTAATTTGTCTACTTCTTATGATTATGTTTAGGGCATTCTAAAGGAAGCATTTAGAGGCAGTTTGGATGGTTTCTGGGTGGTATTTTGCATTTGTACTCTGTGTATCTCTTTAGAGGGTACAGATCGTTTTTGACCTTTTTTTCCAGTTTAATTTGCCTACTTCTTATAATTATGTTTAGGGCATTCCTAAAGTATTTGATGGCGTAATTTTGGATGGTATTTTAGACTCTGTACCTCTTTGAGGTGCATAATTTTGACCTTTTTTCAGTTTATTTTGTCTTTTATGAGATTATGTTTAGGCATTTCAATGGAAGCATTTGGAGGTAGTTTGGATGGTTTTGTATTTTCAGATTCACTGTACTTTGAGGGTACGATCATTTTGACCTTTTTTTTCCGCTTTAATTTGCCTACTTCTTACGATTATGTTTATTCCTAAGGAAGCATTTGATGGCGTGATTTCTGTGGTATTTTACATATGTACTGTGGTACCTCTTTGAGGGTACGATCATTTTGACCTTTTTTTCGCTTTATTTTTGCTTATTGAGATTATGTTTAGGGCATTTCAATGGAAGCATTTGGTGACAGTTTGGATGATTTCTGGGTGTTTTTTTGCATCTGTACTTTATGTAACTCTTTGGAGGGTAAAGATCATTTTTGACCTTTTTTTCCAGTTTATTTTGCCAACTTCTTATGATTATGTTTAGGGCATTATAATGGAAGCATTTGGAGGCAGTTTAGATGATTTCTGGGATGTATTTTGCATTTGTACTCTATGTACCTCTTTGGAGGGTACAGATCATTTCTGACCTTTATTTTTCAGTTTATTTTGTCAACTTCTTATGATTATGTTTAGGGCATTATAATGGAAGCATTTTGAGGCTGGGTGGATGATTTTGGGGTATTTTGCATCTCAGACTGTGTACATCTTTGGAGGGTACATCATTTTTTGACCTTTTTTCAATTTAATTTGCCTACTTCTTATGATTATTTCTAAAGGAAGCATTTAAGGCGCTTTGATGGTTTCTGGGTGGTATTTGTATTATGTGTACCTCTTTAGAGGGTACAAATCATTTTGACCTTTTTAATTTGCCTTTCTTATGATTATGTTTAGGGCATTCCTAAGAAAGCATTTGATGGCAGTTTGGATGGTTTCTGGGTGGTATTTTATATCTGTACTCTATGTACCTCTTTGGAGGGTACAGATCATTTCTGACCTTTATTTTTCAGTTTATTTTGCTTGTTTATTGAGAATATGTTTAGGACATTTCAATGGAAGCATTTAGAGGCAGTTTGAATGGTTTCTGAGTGTTTTTTGCATCTGTACTCTGTGTACCTCTTTAGAGGGTACAGATCATTTTTGACCTTTATTTTCTAGTTTATTTTGCCGACTTCTTATGATTATGTTTAGGGCATTCCAATGGAAGCATTTGATGGGTTTGATGGTTTTGTGGTATTTTATCATCTCAGACTGTACCTCTTTGAGGGTACAGATCATTTTTGACCTTTTTTTTCCAGTTTAATTTACCTACTTCTTATGATTATGTTTAGGGCATTCTAAAGGAAGCATTTAGAGGCAGTTTGGATGATTTCTGGGTGGTATTTTGCATTTGTACTCTGTGTATCTCTTTGGAGGGTACAGATCATTTTTGACCTTTTTTTTCCAGTTTAATTTGTCTACTTCTTATGATTATGTTTAGGGCATTCCTAAGGAAGCATTTGATGGCGTTTGGGTAATTTGGATGGTATTTTGCATCTCAGACTGTACCTCTTTGGAGGGTACGATAATTTTGACCTTTTTTCTTTTTTATTTTGCTTATGAGATTATGTTTAGGCATTTCAATGGAAGCATTTGGAGGCGCTTGGATGGTTTCGGGTGTATTTTGCATCAGACTGTTCCTCTTTGGAGGGTACAGATCATTTTTGACCTTTTTTTCCAGTTTAATTTGCCTACTTCTTATGATTATGTTTAGAGCATTCCTAAGGAAGCATTTGATGGCAGTTTGGGTGGTTTCTGGGTGGTATTTTACATTTGTACTCTGTGTACCTCTTTAGAGGGTACAGATCATTTTTGACCTTTTTTTTTCAGTTTATTTTGCCTATTTATTGAGATTATGTTTAGGGCATTTCAATGGAAGCATTTGGTGGCGCTTGATGATTGGTGTTTTTTTTTGTACCAGATTTATGTACCTCTTTGGAGGGTAAAGATCATTTTGACTTTTTTTCCTATTTTGCCAACTTCTTATGATGTATGTTTGCATTATAATGGAAGCATTTGGAGGCGCTTTGATGGTTTCTGGGATGTATTTTGCATTTGTACTCTATGTACCTCTTTGGAGGGTACAGATCATTTCTGACCTTTATTTTTCAGTTTATTTTGCCAACTTCTTATGATTATGTTTAGGGCATTCCAATGGAAGCATTTTGAGCCAGTTTGGATGATTTTTGGGGGGTATTTTGCATCTGTACTCTGTGTACCTCTTTGGAGGGTACATATAATTTTCGGCTTTTTTTTTCCAGTTTAATTTGCCTACTTCTTATGATTGTGTTTAGGGCATTCCAAAAAAAGCATTTGATGGCAGTTTCGATGGTTTCTGGGTGGTATTTTGCATTTGTTCTGTAACTCTTTGGAGGGTACGATCATTTTGACCCCATTCTTTTCTTTTGAAGTTTATCATATCTAGAAAATGATAACTCAGATGCCTACCACCGAAGAACTGTTCGATAATATTACAACATGTTTTCTCGATGAAGAACGACAAAGAAAGAGGCTTCATCTCCATCAATTTATTAGACTCACGAATTAAGCAAGACTGCTTTACATCGATCTCCTTGGGACATAGAAAAACAAGCTTTTCTTTGGGTGGGCGACATTCCTTTCACCCCGATGAAGTTGCATTGATGATGATGTCAAACGAGGGGAGAAGGTCTTATGGCAAATCCCGCTCGGCCCATCATCTACAAAAATCAACTTGAGAATTGAGATGGTTCTGTGAAGACACAGGTACAGATATATGTTTTCTACTATCAAATATATTTTTGTATATCACAATTACTGAGGAATTGATTGTCTGCATAGATAGATTTATTGAATACAACCGCAGGCCATTTGAGACTTTAGTTTCCCAATTTGATGTTATTGCATCAAAGATGCACGTAGACGCTATATGAGTTTTGTCACTCTCCGATGGTATATTTTATATCTTCGATTGTAATTTAATGTGTTGAAGTTTTGTTTAAAATATTTATTGTAGATATGGTACCGAGCACATAAGCATCATAAGTCGCCATCCAACCGCAAAGCCATTACGATGGGCAAAAATAGAGTTTCCAAAAATGCTTTCACGATTTGGGAGGACACTAGGTGACATATAATAATATCACTTAGTTCATATAAGAATGTCTTTATTTATGTTGTATGTCTTCAAAATTTTTTATCCGTTTACCACAGGTACGCCTTTCATTCGAGGACTTATTGGAAGACGAGAACTGGCTCCTTCAGTCAGTGTCCCCTGCCCAACAATCTACACATGTGGAGCCCGATAGTAGTCCTGTTTTAAGTCCAATGCACACCGACTCTCCTTATGTCTCTCCTCGATATTCTCCGTCGGTGTTTCTAGCTGCCTCTGCTACTACCCCACAGCAGACTTTGCGGTGGAGAGGATATTTGCAGGTTTGAAGGACGAGAGACAAGATCGCTTTCCATACAACAATAACGAGAGGTTGGATGGGCTTGATTTGGGGTTGCTATCGAGGATGTTCGGCGTGGGTCCTACCACCCCAAATGCAGGGGAGGTTCCTATCGGGGTCACCACAGGGGTTGGATGGACTTTTATTCATAGTGAATGTAGCTCTTCATCACTAACTTTCGTCATCAGTAATTTCGTTGCAGGCATCAGAGGCACTTCATGTTGTTGAGTTCTCATCCAGAGCTATTTTGCCTAAGCCGATGCTCGATCTTATTGACACATCATGCTCCCGGTTCGAGGACAAGTAAGTCAAGCCTCAATCAGGTCCTTCATACATAAAATAACCTATTCATTTAATTGAGATCACTTTAAAATATTTATCACTTGCAGGGGTGATACAAGATTCAAGGTGGAATATCATTATCGATGAGTCGATACGTGATCAATATCTCTCAGATGCACACATTGATGCCTTCGCATTCTTACTGGCCGAGAAGTACTCGCTTTGTCCGGGGTTGTATGTCCTTTATTTGTACATTTCATGCTTGCATTGGGTATGTTACCCCACAGGAATGTTGGGTATTACGATTCAGTTCTTGTTTATTTAGATAAAAGCTATAATGTAATCGTTCTTCTTTTTCAGAAGTGCAGCCTAAAGATCGAAAGCAAAATATTCATCCAAAGATGTCACTATAAACAGGGTCGAGTTAATCTTCCGTCGATTATAACTTGACACTCTGCATATATTAAGTCAAGGGCCGTATTTTATGACTCATTACCCAAACCAACCCATAAGAGCATTCTTCCGTGAGATTGTAAGAACAAGTTTTCAAATTTGGGTCTTCTTAACTATTTTTTCTGGTCCAACTTATTGAGATTTTGTTATTATTGATCAAATTACTTGTTGAAGATGCCGTGCTTTTATGCGATCCCAAAAATGGCCAATCAAAATGGTGAGTGGATACACCAAGAAAATAGTGTCGACCGCGAATGTTTGTTTAGAATACATGGAGAATGCCACCTCCGGTGGATTGACCAACGTGATTGGGCAAAGAAAATGAATATATTTAGGGCTGAGTTCGCTTACGCTACATTTTGTTTGGGACTTAAAAATCCAAAGTGAGAACAATATTATCTGGGATGATATTTTACTCTGCTTTTTGTAACTTCTTTTCCATCATTTCATATAGTTTGATTTCACTGATATTTTACTCCAGCAATTTCTTTGAGTTTGGCCAATAACTAGTATGGTCCTTCCGAACACTGAAGCCAATTTTATGTGCATAGTCACTGATAAAATACGCTTCATCCAAATGGTGCCAAAGAGTTTCCCAAATTTGGGTCATTAGACATCATGACTGATCACGCCATTATTTGCATTTACGACCAAACAGATACAAAAATATGCAAAATATTGATGCAAAATACCACCTTAAAACCACCCAACCTCAAAATGCTTCCATTGGAATGCCCTAAACATAATCATAAAGAAGTTGGCAAAATAAACTGAAAAAAGGTCAAAATGATGTACTCCAAAGAGGTACGAGTATGATGCAAAATACCACCCAGAGACCATCCAAATTGCCTCCAAATGCTTCCACTGGAATGCCCTAAACATAATCATATGAAGTTGGCAAAATAAACTGGAAAATAAATAAATGACTCAGACTCCAAAGAGGTACACAGTATGATGCAAAATACCACCCATAAACCACCCAAACTGCCATCAAATGCTTCCTTAGAATGCCCTAAATATAATCATATAAGAAGAGCAAAATAAACGGAAAAAAGGTCAAAATGATCATCTCCAAAGAGGTACGTGCAAAATGCACCACCCGAAAACCATCCAAACTCCTCTAAATGCTTCCTTTGGAATGCCCTAAACATAATCATAAGAAGTAGGCAAAATAAACTGAAAAATAAAGGTTAGAAATGATCTGTACCCTCCAAAGAGGTACACAGAATACAGATGCAAAATACCAGCCATAAACCATCCAAACTGTCTCAAAATGCTTCCATTATAATGCCCTAAACATAATCATAAGAAGTTGGCAAAATAAATTAGAAAAAAAGGTCAAAAATGATTTGTACCCTCCAAAGAGGTACACAGAGTACAAATGCAAAATACCACCCAGAAACCATCCAAACTACCTCCAAATGCTCCCATTGGAATGCCCTAAACATAATCAGTTGACAAAATAAATTGGAAAAAAGGTCAAAATGATATGTACTCCAAAGAGGTACGAGTACTGATGCAAAATACCACCCAAAACTATATCCAATCGCCTCCAAATGCTTCCATTATAATGTCTTAAACATAATCATAAGAAGTTGACAAAATAAACTGAAAAATAAAGGTCGAATGACCACCTCCAAAGAGGTACATGAGTCATGCAAAAAAATACCCGTAAACTATCCAAACCGCCTCCAAAGCTTTTTTGGAATGCCCTAAATATAATCTCAATAAGCAAAATAAAGCGAAAAAAAGGTCATAAATGATCCACCTCCAAAGATTACTGTGAAGATGACGCAAAAAAATACTCAGAAACCATCCAAACTGCCTCCAAATGCTTCCATTGTAATGTAATCCACATTATCTCAAGAAACAGTCAAAATATACTGGAGAAAGAAGTCCCTAAAAGCTCTATACCCTCCAAAGAGGTACACAGAGTACAGATGCAAAATAATACTCAAAAATAAAATTGACAAAAAAGCATCCAAATTGCTTCTAATTGGATGTAATGAACATATTCTCTTGAGAACAAAATATCACTAACAAAAAAAAAATGCACGAGAAATATTACCGATGAATTTCTATTTAATACATCCTTATTAAAATGGTTATTTCTCAACGCTCTCCATCTTTATGGTTCTTTGTAAAAGGAAATGAGATTTTATATTTCTCTTCGACTGCTTTTTAAAAAACTAACCTTAAACCCTAACTGTTATATATTTCTTTAAATTTCTCCCGCGATTCCAACTACGCTTACGGGTCGGTGGGAAATGTCTTTAATACGTTAATATCGACGCTACGGGGCCGGGAAATGTCTTTACCGTATAAGCATCGCCCGTTAACCACAAAAGCGGAAAAAAAATCGGGACACGCTGTCGGCCATGGATTGAGTCCACGCGTTACGGGACTCGACGTAATATTTTCTCATCAAATTGTTGGCTCAAACTAAAACTCAAGCTTATGATGAGCTCTTTTTGGTAACGATGAGCTTGACCATAGCTCACGAGCTCAGGGCAAAAGCCAAAATAAAAAGAAGAAAGAAAATTATGATAGGAACTCACAAATGGAATTGACGGCCGTGATGGGAGCTCGGCATGCATGTTGGAAAGTAAAAGCAAGAACTCCAGAAAGAAAATGTCGATTGGACTAATTGAGGAGTCACAATGAGAGCTGATTAGAGAAGGAACGATTGAACCAGCAAGCGAAGCCATCTAAACAAAGTCGCGACAACAGCTCAATGGAGAAGACATCAACAAGACCGGTCGGTGAAGTCGCGATGAGAGCTTATTAAAAAACGATTTGGAGAAGAAGGGAGGTATGTGAGATGGGAGTGGGACGAGCGATGAATTCAATAAAATGAAGAAGAAAAACTAGAGCATAAACTTAAAATTTCAGCAGCATGATGGATAATTAAATTTCAACAGGCACCCTCTAGGTAAGCTTCAGCCTGAGCACCTAGAGGGGGAGCAGCTTGACCCATACTAGCAGTAGCTACAAGAAAAGATTATATCAATACTAGGAGAACTCGAGGAATATAACAAAAATTTAGTGAAACAATAAAGGACAAATGATGAATTCACTTACGAGCTATTGATGAAGTAGTTCTGCAGTGGCTCCTGCATTTTCAAACTCAACTTCTTCAGGATAGATAACATATCCTCATCCTCTGCAGTGAGATTGTAGAGAGCCGCCATTTACTTCGAGAAAGGTTGCGGCTTGCTGATGACGAGCCATTGCTCTTAGCAGCATGCGACGTAGGACAGATTCTTGCATTCTTGCACATTATTCTCTAACCCGATTATTATAATTCCTATGGCAAAGATCAAGCTAGCTTGCTATTGCATGCCTTCACTGTGAATAGGTGCCTGAACAAGTTCAACGATTAGTAAATCTTCTTGCAATACATGTACTGGATGATTTACATCATGCCCACGAACGAATTTGGCATAATCTGAACTGGAATCAATTTATAGAGATATCCACATGCTCAGTGCAAAGGGAAGTAGGAGACCAAGGCGGAACTGGTCTCGATAGCGGCAAATCTCATCGTTGTAGATTATATTCAACGTCTCATTTGCCTTCGCCATTCGAAATCTGATGTTGTTATTGAAGACATAGTGAGCATGTGCTTAGTCCACATTCTGCTTAGTTATTTTTGACGCTCTAGTGAAAAAATGTTTTGTTGCTATTGCCGAATGTGGACAACATCACGTTCAAGAGGAAAGTGATATGAACACATATCCCCAAGCCATCAACAGAGACCAAAGAATCAGTAAAAGGCCAAATTAAAAGACTTCATTAACAACCAGAAGATCCGAATAAACAGAGATAAATCAATAGGTAAATAAATAAAATAATTAGCTTTTACAGAGGATTTCCAGACTACATAAAAGAAAATATCACTAAGACAGTCCCAACAGAACTGATTACAAGAAGAATCAAGAAGTATAACATATAACAAGCTAGCCCAGCAGATAAACAGAAGATTAATAAGCATGAGATCAAGAAATCTAACGGCCAGCACAGACTCTAAACAGAAGATTAATAGCATGAAGATCAAGAAGTCTAACTAACTACACGAGGCAAGACTCAATGAAATGTTACAAGAACCAACAAAACCTTCTAGAAGAGCAGAACAAAGACTATAAATAGAACTGAGGAAATCACAGAAAGGGTTGAAGAATTTATCTCAAGAACTCCTCTGTCTAATTTCTCAAGTCTTCTCCCTCTTTCTCCCGGTCTTTCTCTCCCTCTGCAGCTCAATTCTCACGGTGGAAACCGCCGGAAAACCCCAAACAGACGGCGCAAATCCCCCGGATCTCCTCCAAATTCTCTCTCAAGCTGGTTCCGGCATCCTCAGGACCTTTCTACGGTGGATCTTCCTTGGATCGACCATCGCCGGTAAGGATCTCCTCTTTCTCCCTCCGATCTCAAACCCTAGCAGAAACCGAGCAGTAAAAGGAAAACAAGAAATGAATTAGGGTTTACTGATTCAATCCAAGAATCAATCCGAGATCTTAGACACTGTTTTCCACTCAAACCATCCGACGATCCTAATCGAAGACGATCAAACCATCGTGAGGCCAACATCTCAGATTCCACTCACCGAAGGAAAGGAAACCGCGGATCAAAACAAAGATCCAAGGGGAGATCAATTACACGATCCAACGGTTTTCCAAGAGTCTAAGAAGCAATCCAAGTGAGCCCATCCAACGCAGAGAAAAGGCTAGATCCAACGGATCGTGAAGCTCCAACCGATTCCTTCCTTTACTGGTTAACTCAATTGGAAAGGGTTTGACTCAATTTTGACTCAACTCACACCCAATGTAACCCAATTGGAACAAGAACAGAGCCGACTTCAATCCAGAAAGAATTTATCACTCAAGCTCACTGTATCAAGCTAATTACAGAAGTTAATCACCCTCTCAGCTGTAATTACAGATATTAATACATATCAGAAAGCTAAAGGAAAAAAAAGGAGAAGAAATCTATTAACTTTACCTTCAGATCCTAAGTTGATATTATCAAGAATGGACAGGGTGCTTAGTTCCTAGAATTCGATTACCACAAAAGGAAGCTAAGTTGCTGCAACTTTATTCAAGCTCACCAAAGTCTTTGCAATTGTGAGACGCTTCATAGCGACATCTCGAGCCTAAGCAACATTTGAAGGCCCATGGCAGGAAGTGTAGAAGAAGTCCCTTCCTTGAGAACTTCTCTTTGTTCTTTCTCAACTTTGACTTTCTTTTTCTTTTTTTCTCTCGTAGCTTTTTTCTCTATTGTGCTTAACAAATAGAGCAACATTGAGTTCTTCATTTGAAATGTTGATTCAATCTTGTGTAATCTTCTTCATTTGTCGTAGGAAGCTTTAAATGAATAAAGAGAAAGAAAGAAAAACAAAATTTTCTTTGGCAATGATGAATAAAGATCATCCACCACCCTTCATTTATAGAATGTAATGAGGGATAAAATACACAATATATAAGAAAAATGCACACGTCAACATTTCAAAAAAAAACATGATCAATCACTTTTAAAATTAATTATATTCTTTTTTTTTTCTTTTTTTTTTTGCAATTTCATTTTCAAAGAGATAAGAGAATTGATAAAACAAATATGTATAGTCAAATCGCATTTGGACTAGATTCAAGACAAAATTTGACACCTTCAACCAAGTTCAAGCCAATGGTCACTATTCAATCAAAATATTCAAATAATATCTGACCTAAGCTTAATAGGTCGAAACCACTATTACAAAATGTAATGTTCCACTTAATAGTACAACTAACTACACAACTTAGTCGACCACTCCATTGTGATCATCATATTGTATTCATAATTTTAACCAATTATATATCACCCTAGGATAATCCAACCACTCAGGCGGTGGATCTTCGGATCGCCGATCTTTCTTCCTACTAATTCAAGATTAGAATTTTTTTGTGTTTTTCCTTAATTTCTTTCTTTCTCTCTTCTTCTTTAAGTTCCTACTTAGGTAGTGTGAGATCACTAATATTTTAGGATTCAATATATATATATATATATCTCTAACACTTAAAGTTTGATATTTATAAATATAAAATATTTCCGTACATAAAAAGATATATTTCACTTTAAAACTTTAATAATTATGCTATTTTTATACAATATTAAAGATTTGGGCAGTATTTATATAAATATGAAATTTTTGTGTAATATATATAAAAATATAAGAATTATTTGCCATTTATATGCAAATTAGGGCTTACATACATAACACATAATTTTATGTATTTATATATCTAGCATCTAAACTTTAATTTTTTTACATATATAACACTTTAATCCTAAATATCTCATTAAAATTTTCATCATCAGTCACTTTTTAAACTAAAATGTATTTTTATAAATATAAAAAAATATTAAATAAGTAAATATCAAATGCATAAAAATTATATGATATGCATGTAAATCTTCCAAATATATATAATTTTAAGACATTTATATATCTAACATCTAAGTTTTCATATTTACTTATACAATGCTTTAGTGTTATAATCATATATATATACATAAACAGTCATATTTTGTCTTTAAAAAAAATTAATATTAGTCATATTTTTGCATCATTTTGAAAATTTAAGTGTGATATAATTAAATATCATATTTAGGTTTAAAAATATGAATATAAGAGAATTATATAATACAAATGCAAATCTCTCTCTCTCTCTCTCTCTTGTTATTAGAAATTTCATTAGTTGTGTCTTTCTAGAAAGATATACCTAGAATGTGGTAAGTAGAAAAATAAATAATTTATAATATTTATAAAATGATTGTAATTTTTTTTTTTTTGGACAGTTATAATGATTCCAAATATATCTTATTTTAACTTAAAATGACTAATATTTTTGAGAACAAAATATTTATTTTCTAAACTTAATTTATTTAATTTGATTTAAACTAAATCAAACATACACTAAATATTGTTACTTACTTTTCATACAATTTTTTTTTAAAAAAAAAAAGAAAAAGAACCACAACGATCAAGAGTGAGAGATTCTTTTTTCATTAACAAAAATAAATATGTAAAAAAGTATAGCCAAGCTCTAGTCTTTTTTAACTTGAGCTCAAGTCGCCTATCAAATTATTGGCACAAGATTAAGCTCAAACTCGAGATGAGCTATTTCGAATAACAATGGGCTTCGACTTAGCCAATCCAATGAACAAAGTCGAGACAAGCATGGGCAGAGCCAAGTAAAACCCAAGGTGGGCAAATGGGATAAAGAATTTTATAAATTTATACATTTGTCCAACCTAAAAATATTTATTTTATTTTAATTAGATAGAAAATTTTATAATTTTGCCCTTTCTTAAAATAATTCATTGCCCATTTTAAAAAATAATTCCCACCTTAAGAATTATTTTGAGATGAAATAAAAAATTGTATTATATATATATCTTAAAATAAATTTAATTTTGAATTTATTGTAATATCATGTAATCAATATTTTTAACTCATGCAATCTTATTATAAACTATATTTTAGAATTTTATATTAATTTTAAGTCATAAAGATTATTTATATATATATATATATATATATATATATATATATATATATATATATATATATATATATATATATATATATTAGTTATATTCCTCTTATAAATCATATTTATATTATTATATATTAATATTACAAATGTTTAATTTTTTAAAAAATATTCAATATGCACATATCAATTAATATTAATATTAATTAAATTTATAAATTACTTAGATTGATCTACTTCACATGAATTTCTTAAAAAAAAATTATTTATGCTAGTATTTCTAAAATGGATAAAGAAGATTTTGATATTTTATTAACTTTTGTAGTCATCAAATAATTTAATCTATAAATCTTGGGATTAACTAATTTATATATTTCTTAAGAAGGTGAACATAATGTAAATTATAGGCTATAATTTTCACATTCTTATTTATTTATAATTTTTTCTTATAAATTTAATGGTATTATCTTACTAATTATTTATATGTTGACCTCCATATACGTGTCATAAGTAGAGTCAAGCTCACAAGTCAAAACCACGGACTTCGGAAGTGACAGTGCGCAAATCGGGGCTCAAAACGCACTGGACGTCACCGAAAATGGTCGAGACAACCTCCGATCGACGAAAGGACTTCGCCGTCGCGTTCAGAACGTCGAAATTGTTTAGAATATAAATACTGTAAAATCTAATGAGCAATTAATTAAGCGCCGGTTTATTAATATTGCCAGTGAGTCGGGAAGTCGCGACCAACGATCTCCGTTCATAAACCGATCACATCGTTAGCTTCAAAACATCAAAAACTATCAAATGAGACTGTCCGCGCTCAATTTAGACGAGTCTGTGTAAATGTCGAATGATTTGAAATGATAACGCGCAAATCGAGGTTGAAATGCACAGAACTACACCAAAATAAACTCAAATGACCTCCGATCGACGAATGTACTTCTCCATTGCGTTCAGAACGTCGAAATTGGTCAAAATATAAATATTGCACAACTTGATGATCAACTGATCAAGCGGTCGAGTCGTCAACGTGCTTGCACGCATATCGAGGTCAGGAGGCGCCGACGTAAACCAAACGACCTCCGTTCATGAAATTGATCTTGCTCCAAACATCGAAACTTATCAAATTAGACTATTTGCACTCAAGATGAGTTTATGTGAACGCCGAATGATCGAGATACGCGCATTTTAACCGAAAGTACCCGACGGCCGCCAAACAACCTCCTCGTAACGGACTATGCCAGGTCCAAATGTCAAAATTACCTAGAATAGATATTCAATTTGACTGAGATTATAGCGCTTAAAATTTCATCAAAATTAATACGTATTTTAAGATAAATCTACTTAATTATTCTCTAATTGTACCCAATCAATACCTTAAAATTTGTAGCCACCCTCATTCATAATTAACAGCCCATTCTAGCCAATAATCGATCAGTAACCCATCCCTTTGTCAGCCCTCTTCACGTGGAGGTCATAAAAAAAAAAAAAAGGAGATAATTATCTCCTATGCATGCTACAGCCGACCCCTTCGGATATCTTCGACGGCCTGTCACTCCCTTCAGGCGGGCTGATCCCCTCTTCATCCAAAATGAGCTTCCCCTCCTCTCGCTTGGTGTCGGCTATGGGAATACAAAAAAAATATGAGCGCCTCTTCTCTTCTCCTGCCCGCTCTATCCCTACTGCCAACCGCAAATTCCCCCTCATTCGTCACGATAAGCTCTGAACAAAATGCCGACGACATCCCCAACCATCCTAGGATTCTCCGTCGTCTGCATTCCTCTTTATCGGCCATCGTCGGTGGCGTTCTTGCTCTATTCTTATTCGCCGATTACTTCCACCGAAAGCGAGCTAAGGTCACAACGATCGCCGACCCGCTGAAGCTCAAGGCTGCTGACCAAAAGCCCGTTGTAAAACCTCCTCCATCCATATCATGAAAGTCCCACACGAGACCTCACCACTCGCAAGCTGCAGATAAGGATCAGAACAAGCGACATCACCCTCTCGATATCAATACCCTCAGAGACCTTATCGCCGACAGAGCCATGAGACGGCGACTTTGATTTGTGAGGAAAGTTAGTCGTCTCCTCTCCGATGCCAGCATTTGTGCGAGTGTCGAATCATTCGGCAAGTCCTCAGCAGAGTTGAAATAGGCAATTCATTGGCGCAGCAGAGGAGAAGCAGAGTCCAATGCCATCTTTAGATCGAGGCTTCCTTCTTCTTAAGAATAAAGGTTGCAGGTAATCATCACCTTCGGAGTTGAATCATGGCTGTCATTTTCTCCCAATGGATAAGAAGCAACCATTTGATGCTTTACTCATTATCTCACTTTAGCATAATACAGATTACTATTTACTGCACACTACAAAGGTCACAAGATCAAAAAAGGCCACAGAAAGTAAGCTTCCAAGAACAACAGAAAATCCAACAAACATCTTCTCTAACCACAACGAGAAAAGTGCTTGAGCATAATACGAAAGGATACGAAGCGATAATCGGCATCGAGACGCATGTTCAGTTGTCGACTATCACAAAAGCATTTTGCAGCTACGCTTACCTCTACGGCTCCCCGCCTAACACCGCCATTTGCCCAGTTTGCATGGGTCTTCCAGGAACCTTACCTGTTTTAAACTCGAAGGGTTTGGTGGCGGGCATAGAAGATTTGGAATAAAAAGAGTTCATATGGAAGAAGATGTAGGAAAGTTTATTCATTCAGATAATGGGAGTTATTCTTAGGTGGATCTGAACAGAGCTGGAGCCCCTTTGCTAGAGATCGTTTCAGAACTTGATATGAGAAGCGGGTTGGAGGCAGCAGAATATGCAGCTGAGTTATAGAGCCTTGTTAGCTATTTGGGGGTGAGCAATGAAAATATGCAGGAAGGTTCCCTTCGTTGTGATGTAAAGGTTTCTGTTAGGCCAAGAGGTCAAGCTGAATTCGGAACAAAGGTTGAGATAAAGAACATGAACTCATTTTCTGTAATGAACAAGGCAATTGATTATGACTTATGAGATATCTAGACAAGTTCTTCTCCATAGTCAAGGCCAAAGCGATCAGATTGTGCAGGAAACTCGACTTTGGGAAGAGGGGTACTAGAAAACAATAACAATGAGGAAGAAAGAAGGGCATGCTGATTATAGATATTTCCCTGAGCCTGATCTTCCTGAAGTTGTCATTGTCAAAGATTACATAGAAAATAGTCGTAGTTCGCTCCCCGAACTTCCGAAAGCAAAGCACAGGCGCTACGAGAAGACGGGCATAAGTATGCAAGATGTGCTCTTCCGTGCTAATGATATCAGTGTCCCAAAGTTTTTCGATTCTACTAGTGAAAGTGGAGCTGAAGCAAAGCTGGCAGCAAATTGGATTGTGGTGATATTGCAGTATACCTCAAGAATGAGCACTTGTCAATTGATGAGATTAAATTGAAACCACTAGAGCTTGCAGAGCTTACAGCTTCAATAAAAGGTGGAGTCATCAGTGGCAAGATTGGAAAAGAGATACTTTTTGAGCTTATAGCCAAAGGAGGAATTGCCCAAAAAAATAATAGAAGAAAAGGATCTTGTTCAGGCATTCAAAGACCTTATTATGCTCAGCAGAGTTAACGAATTTGAAGACCCCTCTGCGCTCAAAAGAGCATGGCGGGTTTGAAGACTACGACCACGGTGTCACAAGACACCGATCGCTTGAAAAGCATGACGGATAGTCAAAGCGATCCCGATGCACCCATCTGGGGGAAGACACAGGAGATCAAATTGATTGACAGAGAACTTAATTAATTTAATACAAAATAAACCCAAAGCTCAAAACTAAAATATGAATAGAAATTGCAGGTGTTTGAAGACCTCATTATGCTTAGTAAAACTAATAGTTTGAAGACTCCTCTGCGCTCAGAAGAGCGTGGCAGGTTTGAAGACTATGATCGTGGTGTCATAAAACACCGGCCATTGTAGAAGAAGCGTGGGCGGGTAGGTCAGCAATCACGATGCACCCTATGTGGGGACAATGGGAGGTTCATTTGGATTGACACAAAGCTTAAATATTATTAAATAAGAGTATTGATAAGCTTAAATTAAGCTTAAATTAAACTTAAATAAAAAATAATTAATCAGAGTCAAACTTACTTACAAAAAAAATTCTAAAGGTCTTTAAATAAGAATGAGTCTATAAGCTTCTTAGCGATCACGAACTAAGTTTCATTGAAACTTAAAAGAACCAAATGAGCTATGAACTAGATGCTAATAAATAAATATTAATCTAAATAATTAAACATGATCTGAAATGTCAAATGCCATCGAATCTGCAACGCAAAATTAGAAGCAGACAGAAGGCGTTGACTTAAATTCTAAATAGACTTCAAATATATTAATTTTGCATAAATTATGGAGCAACTATCGCTCAATTTAAGTGCTTCAAAACTTGTGCAATCATTTAAAAGAGACGAATTATTGTACAAAATATAAAACAATCTTCAATTCAGTTTGATCTTTCCAAATTAGTATAAGTATTCTAAATAACCACCTGCATGGGCCCCGACAGTATAACGACTATCTCTTAGCTCCCCAATGATAACTTGGTTGATCGAAGATATCAACTAGAGGGATAATCATTATTATTTAAAATATATAAGATATTTATATTCAATATACTCAAATCCAAAATTCTCAAAATATAAATCTAGATCGATCCTATCATTAAATTAATGGCAATTTGAAATAATAAATTAAATGATCATGGATTATATCCCCAATGATATTTGAGTTGATGAAGATATCGGAGGATCTATTATCAAAATATTTAAGATATTATATTCAATATTCTCAAATTCAAAATCCTCAAAATATAAATTTAGTCTGATCCTCTATTATTAAATTGATAGAGAATTCGACAAAATCTAAAATAATAAATTAAATGATTTAAATACCGCATGGGTCCCTATATCTTTGAATGCTTAAATTTAGTATGAGGATCTTTGCGTTAATTCTCTTTGGTCTTGAAGGGTGGGATAAGACTAAAATCTATTATAAGAATTTCAACTTAGTAAAATATCTAAGAAGCTAATGATGTGACAAAGATCCGATCCTCATTAGCTAAATTAGGATCTAAAGTTCTCAAATATATTTGATTCAATCAATTAACTACCCCGATGATGGCCGTGTTAAATAAAAATTTTAACCAAAGGGGATACTTCAATCAAAATATGATTATAATTTCAAAGCAAATTAACTTAGATTGAATCTTAATCTAAATACAAAATTTATAATATCATTGAGCTATAAATGTCTAAGCGAAATTCAATATTAAAAACTTAAAGCTAAAAATTCAGCTCACCTTCCGCAATTGTTTATCGAAGATGACAAATTAAGAAAATTCTAGCTCACAAAAGAGCTTATGTCAAATCAAGTACACGACTATATTTACTCTCAAATAATCTCATGCCGTGAGGCGTGGCATGTTTTTGCGTGGTTTGGCGATGGGCTCCACAGATCGATTCGAGTCCTCTCAGGGTGGTTGTCTAAATGACACCATTATATTACGGTCCGCGGTCAGTATGCTCTCCCAATGGCTCGCTTTGAGTTGTGAACCATAGGTATACTTGATTGAAAAAAAGCCCTCTGTTAGCTAAGTAGACTTAAGCTTGTCTCCTTAGATAACACCACCCAGTCTACAAGGATTTCTTGGATGGCCTTCATGGACAAGGATCCTTATGTCAGGTTGGGTTGACTTCCTCCTTTGACTAAGTAAACTAGGGACCACGACAGCCCGGGATGACAGAACCATGGGATCTAGATCGGGCGCGTCATCGTTCCCCCAACCATCCACTTTAAGTTAAATATAATGAATTTTATAAATTTAAATTCTAAAACTTCACATGCTGTTATTATGCTAATGCACCTTTAAGCGACTGACCAAACTTAATCAGTCTCTCAGATTGGGACTACTATTCCATGCTTTTCAATATTACATCACAAATTATACTCTCTTCATCGAGAGGTCGGTGACAAATTTTTGGAGCCCACAGATTTTTGGGGACTCCGCTGGGGACATATTTCTCTTTCCATCTTTGGCTAGTCGAATCAAAGCTATGATAGCAGCGGGGTATAGTAAAATGAAAACTTAAAGTTATTCATAAAATTAAATTAATTGAAACTCAAAATTATTTGTATAATGAACATAATTCTGAAGTTTTGAAAATCTTTTCTTATTAATAACTTATTTTCATATTTTATCATGCTTGTTCTGTTATATCTCTGCATCATGAAAGTGTGGGATGATATATCAATTCGATTACCGATCCTCATCTTTCATTTATAGATGGATCTTGAGAACACACCCTTCACTTGTCTTTGGAGCCAACATCCTTTTAATCTCATCAACAGGAGCTTTGGGCTACTATACAATTTGGTAGTGTAGATTCTCAATGATTCGAAAACTTTGCTGCCATGAGATAATCATGCTCATGCATATCAACTCATCGGCGGTAGTCTACTAAAGCTCCTTGCTCTTCGTTGAGGATCCTCGAAGAGACCTCATTTGAAAAGGCTGGGATATACCGCTCACCATGAAAAGAATTATCATTGGGCAGATGATTTCAGTGGTGCATGCGAATGCTACTTCCCTGCCGACCTTGCCCTTTGTGCAAGGAAAACATGATGCTAAAGCTTCCTCATATAGAGGAAAGCTAACTAGAAGGCAAAGGAGAATAATGAATGCTGAGTTGCGAGCCCATCAGCTCTCACATGGCCCCTCTGTTACAGCCCGACCTTCTGAGTGTTCCCACCCACAACAAGTTTGAAAATCTCAAGTGGGTGAAGAAGAACATCTCGGTGATATTAAGCAATCATTCTAGAACAGCGATACCAAGCTCCAATCCCACAAAGGAGGCATCCGAGACTCTATCCTCTAGAGTACAGAGTACTAAAGTTGTCAAAGAAAAAGGTCTTATGAAAAAGAGTTATCAAAGACTAATTATCAGAGAAACCAATAATGCTCTACTGCAAAGACTATCATAAGTGGTAGTAAAAACTCAAGAGCATTACAAATAAGCCCTGCACGGTGAGCATCGGGGAGTGACATTTGGATCACATGTCCAATAATCTGCCGCCGAAAGGTCAGACAGAAAGGGAAGTAAATCTGGAGGCCAAAGCCTCGAGAAGAAATCACTATGGAGAAGAACGAAGGTGTGATATCCGGCTTGTATTCCCAGAGATCCGCTAGTGATAGGGCCCGACAGGAATGGGTCCCAAAAAAGAAGATCACTATTAATAAGCCAATGGATGGTTGACACCCTAGAGAATCCTCCAGGGAATCCCATCACCAAATAGCTCCAACTCCTCAGGAGATAGTCAACTTCAATCGAAGCCCTCTAATTGAAGAAATGTTCATGTCAACGATCACGAGAGATTGGAGGCGACACTCAAGTGAGGCTACAAGAAGAAGAAGAAAGATGATGATGAGACCATGGGAATAAGTGGTCTATATGGTAGGTCAAGGTGATGATCACTACCGGTTCTATAATCAACGTCAATGTACCATCCTACCCTTGCTCCTCGAAGACAAGAAGAAGAAGAACACTTAGGTTCTTCCTCAGATGATGAGTGAAGAGAAGAGTTAGAAAGAGAAGAGAATCCGTGTTCCGCCACACATCAAGTGCGAGGCACATGCGGCCGATGAGGACAAAAGATAAAGAAATTAAGCAGCTTAACACTAAAATGAATGAGATGATGGCTCAGATGAATCTCATGATGTAGATAATGCAGAGAAACCCGTTAATCCTCCAACAGCTAGTATCATCTCTACCAATCCACCAGTGGAGCCAACACCACAAACTTCTGGAGCTCATAGTGCTGATGAGGAGAGAAATGAAATTAATCAGTTGGTTTCCCAGCCAACTCCTCAAAACTTGCCTAGTACATAGCACGTGTGATTTTGGTTGAAAACTATTTTAAATGAGAAATTAAATTCTTTGCAGAGCAAAAAAGTTGGTAAATAAAGGCAGTCCGTACCCAGCCGAGTATGATCAGGTTCCATACCTAAAAGGTTATTAAGTGTCGAAGTTCAATATTTGATGGCAACAGTAACCCTAAGCAGCACTTGGCGCAGTTCAAAGTGATTCGTGGTAATACTGGAGGCAACGATGCATTGTTATTTTGTTAGTTCATTAGTTGTTTAACTTTAACTGCTTTTGAATGGTACGATGAATTACCAAATGACTCGATCAAGACTTTTGCCGAGTTAGAAATAATGTTTATCAAAAGATTCGCTAGTGCAATCAAAAAGATAGCTATTGCTAATCTCGCCTTAGAGAAAAGAAGAAAGGACGAGTTAGTAACTAAATATATTACATGCTGGCATAATATGAGCATGAGGTGTGAACAACAGTTGGAGGAAGAGCATGCAATCCAATTGTTGATGGGAAATATTGATGATAAGATGGTACCATATCTTTGCATGGATTCTATCACTACTTTTCAAGAGCTACTCATCGTATCAAAATTTGAAAAATTAAATTTTTTTAAGTCGAGTCAATCGATAAAGTAAGAGGAGTAAGCCTTCAAACTTAAAAAGGAGTGAATCGCATACTGCTTCTTATAGCCTGGGTAAAGGGAAATGAATAGTCTATAATATCGATAAAGGAAAACAACCCATTTATGTTGAAGAAAGGACCAAACGATCAATCCTCAGCTTGTCCTTGGAGGCAATGATAGACCTCGAAATTCCTTAGGTGGTGGAGAGCGCCCAAGGCAAACAATGAGAGACACATAGCACATACAACCATCTCTCAAAGAAAAGATGAGCAAATAATACTCTTTTAAAAGAGAAAGTGTGACCAAATTATTTCACCAAGCTCTTAAGGCAGGGATGAAATTACCAGAATGCAAAAGACCAGAAGAATCAAATCAAATTGATAACTCAAACTATTGCCCATATCATCGAGTGGTTAGCCACTCAATTGAAAATTGTTATGTATTCAAAGACTAGCTAGAAGCAAAATATAAGAGAGGTGAATTCACACTGTCCAATAGTGTTCTTATTCACCCAAAGAAAGAAGCTGCAATGGTGATTACATCCTCTTTCCCAATTGAGAACAATGTGAAAGAAAATGAAATACAAGAAGGACAATGGGAGACTGCAGTCTCCAAGAAAATTATCAAAATGTTGAAGCAACTAGAAGGTGTTCCTGGCATCAAGTGGAAATCACCACTTGAACCAATGTTGGAGTCGAAAGACATGTCCAGAGCGAGCACATCAGCTTCTCAACAACATTCTAACTATAACACTCTATCGCAACATAAGAAAGAGCCTATCAAACACAAACCACGTACATCAAAGAAGTTAGGTAATAAGAAGAAGAAGATTAAAAAGAGAACTATAGTTCAAAAGATCATTAATAATCTAGAAGAGTATCATCACCGATGAGACAACCTATCAAGCTTGCCGACTTCATGGCTGGACTCCAAATTATTGAACCAAATAAAGAAGGTGATGAATCACTTCTTAGAGAAACATGTCGAGTTATTTCATCATCAAACACTTCGAAGCTCGCCCTTATGATATTTATTGCGACAACCTCAATATATGCGAATGTTCAAATAAACTCGAGGGTTTACCTCAACTAGAAGAAGGATGATTGAAGATGAAGCACTCAAGTTTTGCTTAATGGCAAGACAAACAGATGATAGTTCAGAGGAAGATTTATGCTTTCCCAAGGGAAATGACTCAGAATCATCAATGAAAACTTCGAATGGAATGCTTAAAATTAAGCGAGTAAATGATGATCTTGAAGGGATTACCTCTTCAGAAGAGTCTGAGCCAAATAGAGCGGCCCAAGTGCAACTAAGAGGTGGCAAAGTTCTACCACCGCCACCAAGGAAAGGGCCACTAAATAAAGACAAAGATAAAATATTGAAATTAATGAAAGCATCATTCCTAAAGAGCCTAATAAGAAGTCTGACCCAAGTAAGGAAATTGACTACAATGTCCTATCGCATTTGAGGAAGATCCCTGTACAATTGAGTGTGTACGAGGCCCTCTTAATGTCAAAAGATCTTCGTGAAACCTTAATGCAAGCTCTAAATAATCCAGAGAAGTTCGAAGCATATTTCCAGAATGGTGTATGATTGAAGTTCTGCAATCTCAAGATCTCCCAACAGTCAGTTTCTCTGAAGAAAACCTTATGCTGGGAACATCATAGCACAATCGCCCATTGTATGTTAGTGCGGAGAGTGATAGTGTTATGACAAACCAAATCTTGATCGACCTAGGCTCGACGATTAACTTCATAGTCTACGAGCACTGAGGGGGTTATCCCTTGACATTCAACATCTAGGCTGAGATAAGTTGATGATTCATGGCTTTAATGAAAAAGGACAAAAGACCCTCGGGTCCTTCGTTTTATCGCTCAGGTTTGGAGAGCTATAAATTGAAGCCAAATTCCATGTGATAGATTCTGATACTTCATTCGCATTATTGGACGTCCACGGCTCCATGAATATGGAATGGTGTCATCCACCTTGCATCAATGCATAAAATACTTTAAGGATGGAGAGGAGCACAAAATCCTTGGCAATTTTCAACCGTTTACAGTTCATGAGGCAAGATCTATGAAGATGCAAAATATTTTCTCCCAAAAGAGCCCAAGCCTCAACAGTCTACAACATCAACTTCAAAGACTACAAGACAATTGAAAGAAGATATAAAACTAAAAGGAAGAAAGAAAGCAATGTCAATTCTTCCTAAAATGCTTGGAGTACCATCCAAGCTAAAGAGGTCAGTTCCTCACTTGGGTAGTGATACAGAAGATGAGGATAAAATTCTTGTCAAGCCCAAGGAGACTTGTGAATCTTCTAAGAAAGGAAAGGAGAAAGTAGAATACTCTGATTCAGATTATGAGTTTGAATCGATCTATGAAGGTCAGGTACAATATACCTCAACAATAAGGGAAGCAAAACTTACTAATATCAGAATATTCATTTGTGATCATGTCAATCCCTTCTCAATACTTCAAAGAAATTACTCCACGTGAAGTTCACATTATTGAAGAGTTAAAGACTTTCTATGTACCTCCTTCGTCTGGAAGTGATGAACATGGAATCTCATTTTACAAATCTGAAGAGTGTTATCACCAAGATTCTGATTGGCTCATGCAATTCGATGAATCTAATGATATGGTGCCAACTAGAATGCCAAAATACTATCCTTCGAGAATCCGTAAGATGATGCACAAATTAGGGGTTGATGTCAAAACTGATATATGGCGAGGTCACCCTTTTGACACCCTTTAGAATTTAAAGAGTCCACAGACCTCACAAAAGTGTAATATTCATACATCTAAAGGTCTTGGATACATCTGACTAAGATTCATCGAAAAGCTCATTACACAATAACAAGAAACAAAGTTAAGGTTAAAATAAAAAATGAAGATGACCTTTATGAGGTATACTCAACAAATGATGAAGAGGTAGAGCCGTGCACTCAAGAGCTTGAAGATGATGGAGTAGCTACCATGGATGAACTAAAAGAAATCAACTTGGGATAAGATGATCCTCCAACCTTATCGTGCCCTTCTACGATGAAAAGGTTGAAGAAATGCTATTATGTGAATTTAGGGACGCTTTTTTGGACATATTCTGAAATGCCAAGCTTATCCCCTAATGTGGCAATTCACAGATTAGCCATTAAGCTAGATGCAATACTAATTAAACAAGCTCATGGGCGAATGAGGTTGGAGATTAAAGAACAGGTAATTGTAAAAACTAAAAAGCTCATCGAAGCTGGCTTCATCCAGGAAGAGAAGTATGCATATTGGATAGCCAACACTGTCCCAGTTAGGAAGAAGAATGGTTAGATCCGCATTTACATTGACTTCCGGGATCTAAATAAGGCTTGACCAAAAGATGACTTTCCGCTCCCATTATCAGAACTGTTGGTGGATAATACCTCCAATTATGACATGTTTTCATTCATGGATGGATAATCAGGGTATAATCAAATCAAGATGGCTGAAGATGAGAAACACACATCATTCAGAATGCCAATTGACATTTATTGTTACACAGTCATGCCCTTCGGATTGAAGAATGTTGGAGCTACATACCAGAGGGCTATGACTCATATTTTTGATGAGCTGATCCATCAAAAAGTGAAATGCTATGTTGATGATCTCATCGTTAAAAGCATGATCGCAAGGATCATCTTAATGATCTAAGGATTGCATTTGGGAGAATAAGAAAATATAATCTCAAGATGAATCCCCTCAAATGTGTTCCTCAAGAAAATTTCTTGGATATGTTGTAAGGCACAGAGGAATTTAGATTGACCCCAACAAAATCAAGGCAATTGTTGACATGCCACCACTGAAGAGTTTGCATCAGCTCCGCTCGTTACAAGGATAACTCACATTTATTTGACATTTTATATCAAATCTATCTAGCAGATGCCAACCCTTCTCAAAGTTGATGAAAAAAAATGCTCCATTCAAGTGGGATAAGGAGTGTCAAGAAGCTTTCGATAGCATCAAGAAATACCTATTAAATCCACCAATTCTTTCAGCACCAATTCCAGGGAAGCCCTTTATTTTGTATACAACTACATTAAAAGAGTTTCTTGGAGCATTATTGGCACAACACAATGAAAAAGGCAAAGAAAATGTGATGTATTATATCAGACGAAGATTGATAGGAGCAGAAGCAAGATACTCTTCAATCAAGAGGCAATCAGATAGCATTGATTTTGCCCCAAAAGCTGCCACTATATGTTATCTCATAAGATAACACTCATCTCAAAGATCGATCCGTTGAAGTTCTTGATGACGAGACCAAGGCTATGGTCATTTAGCTAGATGGGCAGTTTTACTTCTATAGTTTGATATTACATATATTCCTCAAAAAAGTCAGTAAAAGCAAATACCAATGATTTTCTTACACATCCTATCCCATTCCACTTAATGACGATTTGCTAGATGAGCAAATCTTGCTCATTCATGAAAGAGAGAAGTTGTAAATATGGGAGATGTATTTTGATGGAGCATCATCAATCAAGCCTGCTCAACCTCCAAATCTTCCAAGAGCAAGAGCTGGCATTGGCCTCATTTTCATAACACCGGAAGGAGGAATAATTGGACACTCGTATGGACTGACTAAACCCCGAACTAATAATGAAGCTGAGTATGAAGCATTAGTAGCAGGCCTTGAAGAAGCCGTTGCCATTGGTATAAAGAATTTACAAGTTTTTAGAGATTCTTAATTGGTCATCAATCAAGTCTTGGGTATTTATAAGATCAATAAGCTTGAGTTGGCCTATTATCACAAACGAGTGCTCGAGTTGATGAAAAAGATTCCAAGCATCACACTGACCTGAGTCTCTTGATATGAGAATAACAAGGCAGATTGCCTAGCAAAGTTGGCTAAAGAAATGACTAGCATGAATGATGACTACGTGATGATTAATGTCTTCACTCGTTGAGTTTTACAGCCTGCAAATTCATATTCCCCGTAGGTAGAGGGGACACCAAACTCAAGCCAGTAGGAAGCAATTCAAATTGCTCCTCACTCTCCCAAAGAACAATAAATATAAGAGAGAGAAAAAATCAAGAGTGCTACAAATAAATCATGTGAAGCTTTCATAGTGGAGAAGCCTGATGATTGGAGACAATCTTTCATCGATTATTTTAAGGAAATCAAATTTCCGAGCAATAAATCACTAGCTACGCAGATTATCAAAAGAATCCTACGATATGCTTATGTCAATGACACATATAAGTAGAGATCCTTTGAGCAAATATGGTTGCGATGTTTGGGGACGGATGAAGCCAACAAGGTAATGTCTGAAATTCATGAAGGACTTTGTGGAGCACATCAATCAGGTCCTAAAATGACAACAAGAATTAAAAGAATGGGATACTATTGGCCATCAATGGTGAAAAACTGCATAGATCATGCGAGAAAATGTCATGAATGCCAAGTCCACGGGGATCTCATTCATCAACTTATGAATCCTCTACACCCAACAATAACATCCGATTGCTCAAAAGTTGTACGATATAATCAATCGATCCTTCATCATCAGTCGAATATCGATTCATTTTAGCAACTACTGACTACTTCTCCAAACGAGCAGAAGCCACTCCATTTAAAGAAGTCACTATTGATCAAGTACAGATTCGGTGATCGATACAAAATTGATTGGCGGTACTCATCAATCTATAATCCAAGGGCTAATGGTTTGGCGAAGGCTTTCAATAAAACTCTAGTGAAGTTGCTCAAAAAGATTCTCATGAAGAATAAAAGGGAGTGACACATTAAAATGATGGAAGCACTCTGGGCATATAGAACAACTTACAAAAAGCCAACCAATGCCACTTCTTATGCTCTAACATTGGAGTTGAAGCCGTTCTACCATTAGAAGTTGAGCTACCATCACTTTGAGTAACCGTTCGATTCAATCTTACTCAAGACGAGAATGCTCGCCTACGAATGGAAGAATTGGATGCACTTGACGGAGTTAGACTCCAAGCTCAACAAAGTCTAGAAATTTACTGAGCGAGGATGTCTAAAGCATTCAATAGCTCAGTACACCCTCAGACATTCCAGAAAGGCGAATTGGTTCTGGTGCTGAGAAGGTCAATCATCCCTCATCGCAAGATCGGTGGTCAATTCACATTTAATTGGGAAGGTCCTTACGTCATAGGGAAGGTGTACGAAGGAGGAGCCTACCAGCTTATTGACAAGAATGGTCAACAACCAATGCCATCAATCAATGGTTGATATATCCTAGAACTTCAAATGGTGCTAGCTCTCGGTAAAGGGAGGGCAATGATCAAGCTAACCCTTGGAAGAAGAAGGAGTATGTTAAATTGGGGCGTTGATAAAAAGACTCATGAAGGATGGCATTATTCTACTGGATGACCAAGTGGATGACAATCAAGTGAAGCTTGAAAGAGCACTTGTAGGAAAGGTGTTGGGGAGAAGACCACCCTATTTCTACCTTAATGCACCAGAGGAAGTGGAGTAGATGGGGGCTTTCAAATTGATTATGGTTGCTCATTGCTTTGTTTGCATCTTTGAAACTCCGAGGCTAGATGCAGTTTGATGAATGGGCCTTGCTATGGAAATGTCATTGGGTTGGATAAGTGGACTCCCACTTTCAATCCCAAATCTTTTGATGGGTCTCCTCTCCGATGCACGCTTCTAACCTCCCCTTGCTTTCTGGGACAATACTAATATTGCCGGATCGCCTTCATTGGAGAGCCACCGTGGGTGGACCACCCAACAAACTCATGGGGCAAAGCATGTTTGCTGAGTATGCATCGCTTGATCTTTCACAAAACTCCACAGTTTGGATCCATGGAAGAAATGGAAGGTGTTTCCAGCGGGTTGAGTATGAGGGGATTACTCAACTCGTTTTGTGGAAAGGTGGGACACAAGGTTGACTCTTGTCCCACCAAGGGGAGTTCCTCCAGCTACCACTCATGGTAAGACTTCCTCCTTCTCGCTCGACTAATGCGGGAGTCTATGCAGAACTTAGCCCAGCCTGCTACTGCTGAGAAGGGGAATGTAGCACTACTAATCAAAATCCTACCAATGGAAAAAATGCTGAGACACAACAGACTACTTCACCACCATTACCTACACAGCCTGAGGAGTCCACTTCTTCTGAGTATGGTCAATGGGGGGTCACCGAAAGAAGAGAACTAACAACAAGCAGCAGTAGATTAACTTAAAGAAGAAGGAAGGTGGGAAGCAAGGCCATAGGAGTGGCCAACCTACAGCTACTCAACCCTCGGGAAGAGCTCCTCTTCAAGGAGCACCTTCAAAGCAATCCCTCCCTCACAAGCCTCCCTCCTATATTCCAAGCCAAAGCTGTGGAGAAGCTCAAAAGCCGGTGAGGGAGAAGGCAACCACCCAACCTACCACAAGGTCTAGGATGTCTCGTGCCCACTTTGAGAGGGAGCTGCAGAATTTGGGGCCAATTGAGGCCAACTCAAAGAAGGAAAAGATACACCCAATCACTCCGGGAGGATAATCCCCATGGTGACTTAATGTCATCGATTCTGTTTTGAATTGTAGGGGTGCCCGTAAGAAGACTACGGGCAACTACCTACGCCACCTTATTGGTGGTAACGATCTCAGCATTATTGGCTTTGAAACCGTTGAGTGCATCTCAAGACATGAAGTGGACAAAATGGCGGATCAACCGACAGCTTTGTAAACCCTCAAATGGGCGGAGGCATTATCATCCTTTGGAGAAAGGATATTGTGGACTTCTCCTCCTGGTTATTTTTGACCGCCTTGTTTTGGGCACTGCTTCCTTGCCCAATGGCATTAGGTGGACTATTGGTTGGGTCTATGCCAACAAGAGTTATCTTCGGGACCTCTGGAAAACCATCAAGGACAATGTGGATCTTCAAGCTCCCATGGCTATTGGGGGTGACTTTAATTGTATAAGAAGGGTGGGAGGCCCTTTCATTACACACTTGCAACACAGGAGATGGAGGAGTGTATGGCTTTAACAGATTTGCATGAGTTGGAGTTTGTTGGCCCAAAGTTCACTTGGACCAACAACAAAGATGAGAGGATCTGGTCGCTTGACGGTCTTGATCAACTCATGGCTTCTCAATTCTTGGGGATACCAAGGTTCATCACTTACCTGACGCTTCATCATGCTCCTCTTCTTTTTCCTCTTCGGGCCTACACCTGAAGCCCCAGATGGTTAAGGTTTGAAGATACTTGGCTCTCTTATCCATGAGTTGGAGGTGGAAGAACGAAGGAAGACTTTGGCTCAAAGGTCGCAATTCTCCATAGAAAGAGTTGTCGCACTATCTCTCTTCCATTGGAGTAAGAGTATGTTGAAGAACCTCCACTCTCTCATTGACTTGGAAAAGGACATTACCTCTCTCAAACTCTTGATTGTTGATGATGGACTCACTCCTACCCAAGAAGGGGAGCTCACTAAGGTTATTGAGCTTAACTCTACATTGGTCGGCTCGACTTGGTGTGGAGACAAAGGGCTAAAGCTAGATGGCTCAAGGATGGAGATGGGAACACTCATTTTTCCATACGGTTTGCTGCACAGGACCAACAGGATTCGGTTGCAAATGGATGGAGGTATGATTGAGAACCACGAGATTTGATATTTTCACTTCCTTCTTGGCAAAAATGGGTTGAGGGAATGTCTCCCTTGATGGTTGGCCTATTCTATATAGAGAGGTGTTCCTCATCGGCCAAATCTCTTCTTGAAGCCCCTGATGATCAAGATATTTGGGAGGCAATTCATTCTATGGGGAGTAACCGCTCACCGGACTCGATGGGATCACTTTTTTACAAGCATTTCGGCCTTGTGTGAAGAAGGATGTCGCTTGTCAGTTCTTTGATCATATGATCATGGAGACACTTATTGTCCTCATCCCCAAAGTTATTGGGGCTAGCACTCCTTCCAAATTTCAGCCCATTAGCCTGTGCCAGACGATCTATAAAGTGGTGGCCAAGATTTTGGTGAACAGGTTGAAGCATTTACTACCTCTCCTTGTTTCTGAAGAACAAGGTACTTTTGTGCCTGAGAGGAACATCTCTCACCATGCTCTCCTTGCCCAAGAAATCATCAACAAATTCCAAAGATTCTTCTTCTCGTTGGTTTCATGGCGATTAAAGTTGATATGGAGCAAGCCTATGATAAGATGAGCTGGCGTACATTGAGCAAGATGCTCACCTTGATGGGGTTCCCTGATAGATTCAGTAAGTGGATTCTACAGTGTGTCACTCACCCTAGATTCTCCATCTTGTTGAATGGTAGAAGGTCTCCCTGGATTGACGCAGAGTGTGGATTTAGGCAGAGTCTCACTCACCTTACTGTTATTCTATGCTGATGCTTTCTTTAGCTTTTAAGCGAGAGGGCGAACGGTATGACTGTGAAGAGGAGGTACCTCTATCTCTAATCTCTTATATCGATGACATTGACACCTCTGCCTATTCTGCATGCCAAGCAAATTAAAGCCATCCTTGATGATTATTGTATCGGACGGGCCAACGGATCATCTGCTAAGTCCGCCATTCTCTTTAGCAACAAATCACAAGAGATGGAGGACTAATCGGATTGCTAGGCTTATTGGGTTCAAGGTCCAAGAGATGGAGTATCTTGGCCTTAATGAGGAAGCTCTACAAGCATGATTTCCACGATAATGGGCCAAAGAGAAGATTATGTCTGGGAACTCGACATCTCTCCTATGCCTAGCCACTATTTCCTCAACTCTTATACGGTTCGGTTTATCCTAACACATACAACTATTCCCTTGAATGTGTGTGGAGATTGAGCGTTATGTAGGTCCTTCTTATGGGACAAGAGTCCCACTGGAGGGGCATTCACTATGTCAATGCTTTGCTTACCTATTAAGCATGGGGGCTTGGTTTTCACTCTACCCCGCTGGCCCCTCTCGGGCAAGGTTGGGATTTTCTTGAAGCCCACTTCATTACTTCACCGTTGCATTCGAGCTATGGGGAAGATATTTGGAGTGGAAGCTTGAAGAGGGGACTCAAGACTTGGGTCATTCTTAGTGGGGCTCAAAGTCTTGAACCTCTCATTCACTGGAAGATTGATGGCAAAGAAGTTCGATTTTGGATCACACATGGTTGATTGTTCCTTAGCGAGACCGACTTTCTTAGATGCACTTGAGGATCAAGCGGCACGCTTCATCCATAGGGATGGACATGGGATATTACACTAGCAGATTTTGAGAGGATCTTGTGAAGCACATTACCAAGGTGGAGTTTCATTCAGGACTTAGATGAAGACGACGAGCTTCTTCACCTCCCTTTGGGAAATCTCGGCGTGGCCTTTGATGCCCTCTTCCCCTTCCCGCTAGCCACTCTTGGCTACAAAAGTTTCGTTTGCACCCGCGAGAGAAGTTTTTCTGGTGGCGCATCCTGAAGAATGCCTTACCAACCTACCACTGGCTCCACTCTCGAGGTCTTGCTGAGGAGACTCATTGCCCCTGGGGCTGCATGGAGATTGAAGACCTGGATCATATCCTCACTACCTGCTCTCTTACTTCCTCTATCATACAGGTTTTGTCCTCTTGGGGAGTTAACCTCCCCCTCTTTTCTAATGCTCATGCTTTGTGCATTCAACGGACCACCAAGTCAGACATGGCTTGGGGTAGAGTTTATTGCAGCATGATATATCAAGTTTGGAGGACACGGAATGCAAAGACACATGGTAGCCAACATGGGACACCAAAGGTCATTGCTGCTACTACTTTGGAGGCTTTTACAAATGCATCTACCTTTCTATTCCGGGGGCAATGGGAGCTCCACCAGCCGCTTAGGCTGTCCACTCCCCTTTCTGGACCCCCTCCCTGGATGGCTAAAGGTGAATGTAGATGGTACTCTCCTCTCCTCCGGCTTGGCATTGGAGTTATTTTCGTGGATGATCTTTGGTAACTTCATCAAGGCGGTATCCAGTTTCTCCATTGGAATAGTGCTTTCATAGAAATGCGGCTATGTCGTTAAGAAGCTTGTTGACCCTTGGATGTATGATGAGTACAAGGGCATCATATTGGAGGGGACAACATTAGTGTTGTCAATTTACTTAGGAAGACCATGCAGCAGACTTTCTGGTCTTCTCTCCCTCAGCAAGCTCCAGACTTGGGCTTTCTTCTAGCCTTCCACCAAGTTCGTCTCACATGTTTCCGGGACTTCAATCTGTATTGGACCACTTGTCTGCACAACGGACTTTACTTGGTTGTCTTTAGATGTTACTACTTTACCTTCTATTTTTGTTTCGTTATTTGAGGATGATAAGAAGCATGTTGCTTCTATTTAGCTTCTTGTTTTAGACTCTCTAGCCTTTGCTAGTTCTTGTATTACTTTTTTACTATTATTAAATGCAATATGCAAGTTTCAAAAAAAAAAAAAGAAACAAGACAACTCACTGTGGATGTGTATATAAATACTTAAGTGAATCTTGCACTGGTGAGGCTTTCATGCCAAATACACATGTAATGTCACTTGAAGATTCTCTCGTTACTGCGAAAGCCTCCCCTTACTAAATAGGGTGCATTTTTATATATTTAACTAAGTTGATATCGTGCTTCAAGCCGAGATCCTTAGATAAATATATATCATAATTAAAATGAGCTCCATTATTTATATTAAAAAAGTTCAAACTTTGTAAGGCATTTTCGAAATGAAGCAAAAATCCCTCTGTTATACAGGAGACATTTTTAAATTTTACAAAGAAAATATCGCTCTCCTGTGAAACAAGGGACTTTTCTGTTGTATTTGGGTTGACATCGCGCCTAAGGCCGAGATCCCCATATATATATTCAAATTATACATTCAAAGTTCACAAGTCTCAAAGTCTTACCGATCAAACAGAGAAATTTTCAAGTCTACAAATTACAACAAATCAAGTTGGAAATACATTTTCCATTCATACATCAAATCTAGGGCTCGAGTAGGTGCATAAAGTCGAACTCAACAAGCCCAAATATGGCCGAGTCGCTGACAGGTCTGCTTACTCAATACGCCACAAAGGTCATAGTAAGAGATCCCCTACTTTGTTAGTTCAAAGACAAGAGCATCTAAATCTCCAAATCCCTCCAACTTGGTGAGTTCAAGTGGCCCAGACTAGGAGATCATCCCTAATGGTCGTAAGGTCATTTTTTCAAAATCCAACAAAAAGATCCTTACTTGAGAAAGCACTAAGCCGAGTTTGGTATCAATATTAAATGGATTACCATGCAGTATCACGTCTAAGCGAGATACAAAATTCATTAATTATTTTTGGCGTAAATTGTAGAAATAATTATAAAACAATTTACGACTTAGTTATACATATCATCTATAAACGGATGGGAAAACCGAAGTGGTAAACCAAACTTTAGGAAATATGTTAGGTTGCTTCATTACTAATCAGCCAAAATAATGAGGTGAAATGTTAAGCCGTGCAGAATTTGCTTACAACTAGATGACAAATAAATCACCAAGTAAGTTTCCATTTGGTATTATCTATACTAAGATACCAATTCAGATAGATGATATTTCAGTATTGTTGATGTGTAAAAATCAAGCTACAGATATGGCTGTCAAAAAAGCTCATTGTTCGTGGAACAACTTGTGTTCTACTCGTAAGTATCTTGTTCGGCTCATTAAGTATCTTATGTTTTGCTCGTTCGTTAAGCAAGCGATTTAAACATGAACAAGTATTTTAAGCTCAATTTATAAACAAGCTGAATATGAACAATTCTTTGATCGATCGTGTTCGATTCGATTTATAAGGAGAAGGATTATCGTGGAATGTGTGAGGAAATATGACGGCAGCCCAACGACGGCAACAACACATGCATAATGGGACGTAGACCAAAAGGGGTTCTATAGTGAAGAGAGGGTGGTGATTGTCAAGGTGGTTGCAACTGAAGAGATCTCCTCCAAGGTCCATCAGTTGACGGGAGAGATGTCGATGAGGACGTCACGAATGGTTTGATCGTTGAGAGAGAAAAATATCTAACTTGGCATTGGGCTTTCCATCTCACTCTCTCACTCACTCGTACAAGGACGGAGAATTCTCTCTCTCTCTCTCCCTCATTCTCAAACACAAACTCTATCTCTTTCTTTGAGATGAAGTTCTACATCCAGAGGTCACGCCACGTGACTGGTACACTCTATATATTATGTACATATGCTTGTCGCATACAATGTTATTAGGACATAGAGCTACATTGAGGCTCTCCACTTAATAATTTCTCTCTCTCTCTTACTCGCAAGAATACAACAGGGGAGTAGGGAAATTTATAGATAAGTGAATAAGCATTTTGTGGTAGTTTGATAAAATAGTTCATATAGTGTCCTATGTTGACTGGTTGGTGATGGAGTTTTGTTAATAAAAAAAAGTAGCTGTTAGCAACATTCAGTCCAAAATTTCATCGGTAAGCAGGATTGAAAATAAAGAGCTCTAGCTATATTTAACTTAACAGATGTTAGTATTTATCTAATAGACTAATGCAGCAATTATCCTTCAATATGATTACTTTAGTAAGCACTAATTTAGCCAGATATTCTGGCTTTAGGAGAGCGAGCGAAGCAAGAAGACGAGAGAGAACCGTAAATATTTCAGAGTTTAGAGGTGAAATGGATTGCATTTACGGTTACTTTGGGATAATTTTATTTCACTTTTATTTTTTTAATGTTTTATATAATTATGATAAAAATAATAATCGCTCTGTCCCTCTCTTTAAAATGTAATAAAATTCTCAAAATATATATGTAATGTTGAAAATTTTGCTACCTGGAAGAAAAATTCACAAATATAATACAATATCAATCATATTTTAAATTGAACTATCATTCATATATATGTTTTTAATACTAGCTTATTAATATTTTAATTACATATAATTTTTTTATTTTTTTTATTTGCATCCTCTTCACATATGCAAATATCATTGTATGTGATGAGTAGACAATACATAATATTACAAATTTTGTATAAGAGAAGAATTGTAATATTGTAAAAGTCTTTTGATTTGGCGTTCGTGCTTATAAGTAACTAAATCAAATGTATTATAAGTCAAACGGAAAATCATTCAACAAATATTTGTAATAAAATTCGTCATTATGTTATCATTGCTGACCCAACAATCTTTTATCTTCTAAAAATTTATAACATTTGGTATCAAAGCTTTATTCGATCATTATCATCCTCCTCATCATCATCACTACTAGATTCACTAGGCATAGTTTCATATCCAACATCTTCAGGAAATAGTGGATTCATGTTATCACCTTCTGGGTCACTCATTCCAGTAGAACTTGTCCCAGCAAAATAACCATGTTCTGTTGGTGCGGACCCATTGTTTTCCACCTAAGTACTGCAGTGAAGTCGGTGTGACTCGATTTAGTTCGAGCTCTCTAACATTCCTTAATAATGTTTACCTCTATCTTTTCACGTCGGTTCTCACAACATAAATGAGGTTGCATCTTTGCATTAATTCTGACTTCACGAGACTTCTTCATCATTAATGTGAGTTGCTAAATCCAAATAGAAAAAAACCTGATATTAACGAAGAACTTTGTTGGATCTACCTTCAACGACCTCATTATTCGCTTCTCTAACTCCTCAAATTTAATCTGCTGTGGGATCTGAACTGGACGATATTTTCCACCAACATACATTAGAATGAAATCGTCACTTATATTGAATTCACCGCCATAATAGAGAACTATACAGACAGTATCTGAACTCATTTCTAATTAACAATAGCACAACACCAATAATCATTCGCCTCACGTGCTCAATGTACATAATTCAATTCAGAAGAAATCGTAAATCCTAAATCTAAGCATTCACAAAATACATTCTCCACCAAAGCAAATAGCGGTCAAATCTTAAGAAAGCAAAATCAACAATTCAAAACTTATTTGGAATAGGGTTAATGATTAATCACATAACAAAAATACTTCTCATAGGGTTAAGGCTTAATGACCCAAATTCAAAAATTATTTGGTCATAGGCTATTAATATTCCACCATTTAATATAATTGATACTAGAAAAACTCTTTTCATAAATTTCAAACCCAATAATAATGACATTTTCATTGAAGTAAAATGTCTTTAAAATAATATAATGCAAGCTTGAGCAAAGAGTTATATATAAATGATTCTTATATTAATGATAAGCAAAATAAATAGCTGAGTGAGGCTCACCTATTAAATCATAATTAGCATCCAAATGAAAGTTTAAAATATATGACATTGAAAATTAATTCATACTCATACTAATTAATATATCATGAAATGCAATATAAGATCAATAGAATAACAAAATATTTGAGGGGAACTTCCAACATTTTTCCCAAAAAAAAAAAAAAATAGCAGCACAATAAAAAAGTTTACTTAAATAACTAGTAACATCTCATATGTATAAAGACATAGAGTCCATCAGAGTTACAACAAGCTAATTGTCTCTAACATAAAAGAAAATAAATTTTATTAGGATATATTATCCCACAAAGTTGTATGAGAATATTTTTATGATTGAATTCAATGAAAAACATCTAAATCACCTTTATTTTAGCAAAAAAAAAAAAAATCAGTGTAAATATTATCTTCTCTCAATATATGAGAGATCTGGTAATTAAAGGAAGAAAGGAGCTTTCTAACATTATTAATCAAGTAAAATGTTTTTGAATTACCTTCTCATCGAATTAATATAACATATAAGAAATAAACCATCTAGTTCAATCAAATATTCCTTATATTTATTGAAAGACATAAATTACCTCTAGTTGATAGCCATCAATTCAGCAAAAACAACTAAATATGGAAATAGAGGACCAACAAAAGCAATAATTATCTTACAAATTTTATTGATTTATGTATTGAATTGAACTTCCTCAAAAGATGCGTATATTGGTATTAACTTATCTATTATTAATGTGGGACTTGCATTACAAGTAAGGTAGTAGTAGTGAGTATGCCATCTTAGGTGTAGGGTTGATCGAATCACAAAAAATTATTTATGTATGTAGATCACTATAATGATATATTATTTATTTATTTTCAAATATATTGTTTGATTTAATTGCTTAGTGGTGAATGATATACATGTTCAGTATGCTCACTGTTGGTTCAAATGCACATAATTAATTTATATCAACTGATACATACATACATACATACATACATCCATACAAGCATATATACAAGTATCATCAGACAAACAGAAAAACAAGGCATGTAGGTAATAGTGCGGTTTGCAAATCCTTGAAGAGAAGAAGCCGCAAAATATATGTAAGGAGGAATGATCACTTTTTTCCAGTGATCGCATATATTGAGCGGCACAACACTTGGAAAAAGACTAGAGATGAAGAAGTTAAATTAAACCTCGAAAATTTCTTTTACAAATAATCTAGTAGTGCAAGCACTTTTGCTTGATCGGCATAAAAGATGTAATAATATGGTTATTTGATAGTGGAATTAGAATAGAGAAATTATAGGTTGTATGTACCTATCATAATGAGAACAACCATTGAAATAATGCATACTAAGCTAGTAAATGCCATCCAAAATAAGCAGAGGAGAAGGTGGAGGAGGGATTATAAGGGATATGGTATCCCTGGGATAACTATAAGTAGTAGGATTCTCATGGAATGTGCGAGGAAAGAGCAGCGGCGGCCAAACAATGGCGATGGCGTGGGCGTAGACCAAGAGGGTTACGTGGTGAAGAAAGGGTGATTTGAGGTGATGGTTGCAAATAAAAGCAGATCTCCTTCAAGGTCCATCAGGGAGGTCGTCGATGAGAGCGGCTCGAATGATTTGACCGTTGAGAGAGAGAAAATATATCTCTCTCGGCATTGACCATCTCTCTCTCTCACACACTCCCACAGATAGACGAAAAACTCTCTCTCTCAGCATTTGGCTTCCCTAGGCTTTGTTAAGTTTTCCTGATTTATATTTGAATACAAATGTGAATCTTCGAATGTAGACTGTCCATCGAGCATACATCCGATCAAGGGAGTGTGTGAGAAAGAGAGATGGGAAGCCAAAATGCCTAGAGAGATATTTTTCTCTCTCAACGGTCAAATCGTTCAAGCTGCTCTCGTCGGCGACCCTCCCTGTGATGGACCTTTGGAGATCTATTTTATTTGCAACCATCACTCGACAATCACCCTTTCTTCACCACAGAACCCCTCTTGGTCGTCCACGCTTTGTGCTTGTGCCATCATGCCGTCATTTCTTCCTGTGTCTCTCTGCACATTCCATGAATCTACTCCTGTTATCCCGATACCATATCCCTTATAATCAACCTCCTCCTCCTCTCGTGCTATTTTGGATGGCATTTGGGGCTAACAATCTTGCGATTATTTCTACAATGGTTGTTCTCATTATGATAGGTACATACAACCTATAATTTCTCTATTCAAATTCCACTATCAATAATCATATTATTACATCTTTTATGTTATCAGCAAAAAGTGCGACCTACTAGATTATTTCTAAAAGAAATTTTTTGAGGTTTAATTTAACTTCTTCATCTTAGTCTTTTTTCCAAGGTGATGTTGTGTCAATATATCGGATCACCGGAACAAAGTGATCATTCCTTCTTACATATATTTTGGCTTGCGAGCTTCTTCGTTCTCAAACCGTACCATTACCTACATGCCTATTGTTTGTCTGTTTGTCTGATGATACTTGTATGTATGCTTGTATGTATGTATGTATGTATGTATGTATCAGTTGATATAAATTAATTATGTGCATTTGAACCAACAGTGAGCATACGAACATGTATATCATTCACTACTAAGCAATTAAATCAAACAATATATATGAAAATAAATAAATAATATATCATGATAGTGATCTACATGCATAAATAATCTTTTTTGGTTCGATCAATCCTACACTTAAGATGGCATACTCACTACTACCGTACTTGTCATGCAAGTCCCACAATAATAACAGATAAGTTTATACCAATATACTCATCTTTTGAGGAAGTTCAATTCAATACGTAAACCAATAAAATTTGTAAGATAATTATTACTTTTATTGGTCCTCTTTTTTCATATCTAGTTGTTTTTCAATTGATGGATGGCTATATGAGTAATTTATGTCTTTCAATAAATATAAGGAATATTTGGATTGAACTGGATGGTTTATTTCTTATATGTTATATTAATTCCGATGAGAAGGATAATTCAAAAATGTTTTACTTGATTAATAATGTTAGAAAGCTCCTTTCTTCCTTTAATTACAAGATCTCTCATATGTCGAGAGAAGATAATATTTACACTAATTTGTTTTGCTAAAATAAAGGTGATTTAGATGTTTTTCATTGAATTCAATCATAAAAATATTCTCATACAACTTTGTGGGATAATGTATTCTAATAAAATTTATTTTTTTTATGTTAGATACAATTACCTTGTAGTAACTCTGATGGACTCTATGTCTTATACAGATGAGATGTTACTAGTTATTTAAGTAAACATTTTTCTTTTGCTGCTATTTTTTTTGGGAAAAATGTTAGAAGTTCCCCTCAAATGTTTTGTTATTCTATCGATGTTATATTGCATTTGATGATATATTAATTAGTATGAGTATGAATTAATTTTCAATGTCATATATTTTAAACTTTCATTTGGATGCTAATTATAATTTAATAGGTGGGCCTCACTCAGGTATTTATTTTGCTTATCATTAATATAAGAATCATTTATATATAACTCTTTGCTCAAGCTTGCATTATAATATTTCAAAGACATTTTACTTCAATGCAAATGTCATTATTATTAGGTTTGAAATTTATGAGAAGAGTTTTTCTAGTATCAATTATATTAAATGGTGGAATATTAATAGCGTATGTTTGAATTTGGGTCATTAATCCTTAACCCTATGAGAAGAGTTTTTTTATTATGTGATTAATCATTAACCCTATGACCAAATAAGTTTTGAATTATTGGATTTTGCTTTCTATTTAGATTTGACTAGCTATTTTGCTTTGGTGGAGAATGTATTTTGTGAATGCACATTAGGATTTAGGATTTACGATTTCTCCTGAATTGAATTATGTACATTGAGCAGGTGTGGCGAAAGATTACTGGTGTTGTGCTATTGTTACTTAGAAATAAGTTCAGATACTGTCTGTATAGTTCTCTATTATGGCGGTGAACTCAATATAAGCGACGATTTCATTCTAACATATGTTGGTGGGAAAAATTGTCCAGTCTAGATCCCACAACGATTAAATTCGAGGAGTTAGAGAAGCGAATAATGAGGTCTTTGAAGGTATATCCAACAAAGTTCTTTGTTAATCTCGTAGGTCATTTTCCTATTGGTGTTGGATTTATTACAACTCACATTAATGATGAAGAAGTCGTGAAGTAATTAATGCGTACGCGTTGATTTGAAGTTTGAGGAACTGTGTGAAGATAGAGAGGACATTATGAGAATGTCAAGATCGAAAGTGCATCACACCGACTTCTAAGTACTGTGTGGAAGACTATGGGTCCGCACCAATAGAAAATGCTTATTTTCCTAGGACAAGTTCTGCTCCAATGGGTGACCCAGAAGGTGATAACATGAATCCACTATCTCCTGAAGATGTTGGATATGAAACTATGCCTAGTGGATCTATTAGTGATGATGAGGAGGATGATAATGATGAGCGACCTATTTTAGGGGCCGTAACCACCCCATAGTGAGACCTAATAGATACTCAATAATTAATTAGAACAAGTCATACTGAAGAGCAGTTGATATTTAACAATAAATACATGCATAGTACTCAAATAGCTAGAGAATGGGATGAGGAGTTTACATTTGATGACCCGTCAGATGAATCAACCTTTGAGCAAGAGAATTGCATACCGATGAATTGCTTGAAGGTATGTGTTTTCATGATAAGAAGCAGTTACAATTTACTGTTCAGGGGTGGTCTATCATAAATAATATTGAGTATGTAATTTATGCTTCAAACCAATTAAAATTCACTCTACCATGTAACCACCAATCTCAACCAGCTAGACCATATTTGTGGCATTTATATGCAACCTCAAATAAGAGATTGGGTGGTGCTTAGAGGATTGATAGCATTGGCTCACCTCATATCTGTAGTCATTCAGCGCTTAATGCTGGACACAAGCAATGTACATCATAATTCATCAGTTATTTCATCCAACCTGCAGTAAGATGTCAACTAGATTTAAAGCCCAGAGAAATTATAGGTATTGAGTCCAAATTTAATATAAGAGTGTCTTTTATGAAGGCCTATGATGCGCATTGAAAGGTAGTTAAGGTAATATTTGGCGGTTGGAAGGAATCTTATCGATCATTAAGAAAATTCATGGCTGCTGTATGTTATACTATGCTAAGCTCAGTATATCAGGTGCACTCAACAAAATCGAATAGGTTCTAATGACTGTTCTGGTCATTTGAGACTTCAATTAGAGGTTGGCAATATTATCATCCAGTTTTATGCCTTGATGAGACTTTTCTCCTGGGTAAGTATAGAGGAACTCTACTTAGTGCAGTTAGTATCGATGCAAACAACGACTTGTTCTGACTCACCTTCGTAGTTGTGGAATCAGAGTGTATTGAGTCGTGGGTTTGATTTTGCATACACTATAGGACTTGATCCCACTGGTGTCCACAAGAGGTGATCTCACTCATTTAATAGGCATAGTGTCTAGTTGCAGAGAGATCTTTCCACGCTGCACATCGCCTCATCATTTGAGGGAGAATTACAAATGAGCTGTTAGACAATTCGGCATAAGAGATGTTGACTTTATATGTCAAAAGATGTATATTACAGGAAATACTGATGGCATTCAAATTTTTAAAAGGTACATGACTGACATCAAGAATATCAAGCAGGAGGCCTACGATTGGCTTGTTTTAAAAGAAGTTTAGCAATGGTCTCTAACTCACGATAGTGGCTATAGATATGGTACAATGACCACAAATACAGCTAAATGCTTTAATGGTGTGCTTAAGCGTGCATGTGGTTTGCCAATTCAAGCCTTGATTACAGTAGTGTACTATAATGTAGTATCCCTGTTCATGAAACGCTTTGAATCAGCTATAAATCTGGCTAACCAACAGGAAGCCATGTTTTCTCCATGCGCTAAGGCAACGCTGCAGTCTAATGAACGAGAGGCAATGAGATTTTCTAAGCCAGTAAGGATAAGCATGAATGAGTGCCAAGTGTTTGGTATAGCTAGCATAACCTTCAAGGTTGACCTCTTAAAAAATAATGAATGTAGGTTTATATGTAGACAACCACAATCTTATCACATGCCATGTCCACACGCGATTGTTATTTTGGGTCAACGACATCTAAGCCACGTGCAACATGTCTCGGCCTACTATAGTTTGCAGTACTACAATAGTACCTACTAAGGTGAATTCCATGTGATACCTGATCATGAAGAATGGCTAGAACAAATCATTTCTGGCACATACCTAGAGTACAATCCACCAAATATTAAAAGAAAGTATGATCGGCCAAGGACAAATATATTCAAAAATACTATGGACGAGAACACTACGTTATTAGATGAATAGTATTTTCAGGTTTTTTTAAAGGGAAAAAAGAGATTTCTAAGAGAAAACTTATCCAAATGGACCCATTTTCGTGTCGATTCAAATCGAAAAATTTTTATTTTTCTAATTGGGATTATTTAAAGTAAAAACACGGGATTATCTAGGGGAAATTCCTAAAATTGCAAGAAAATTAACAAAAAATGAGAGAAATCCTAAGGCCGGCTAAAGTTTGGCGAAATTTACCTCACCAGGGATGGTTTCTGAGGCGGTGAAGATCCAAGCAAACTATTAGGTATGTGAGGAAGCTTTGGAATGATTTTTAACCCATGTCTCCCTTCGGAACATTGACTTCTCCGATGTTTACCGTCGCCTCACTGGAAAAGCAACTATTTGTTTTTGAGCTCAAAAATGGCTCAAAGAGGTGGGGGATGGGTTCCTTTTTTGCTTTGGGGAGCTTTTGAGGGTTGAATGGTGGTGGGAGGAAGAGGGGTGAAGCCTCATTTCTCCCTCCTTTTATAATTGTCGAAAATCCATTCTTTTTGAACTTTTTTGGCTCCAAATTGTTTGTCATCTTGCTTGGGGTGGTTGGGATGGATGATGGATTGATTGAGGACTTTAGATTTTTGTTCCAAAGTCCTCTCTTGATGTCATATGATAAGCTCTATTCATTGCAAATATTGGGGAGGATTTAAATGCATGTGATGGGGGAGAATTAACTGAGATTGGGTGGAATCCTGTGTGGGGGAGGATCCATGAGAGGTTTAATTGGGTTGGATTGATTTTGAGCTGATCCCAAATGAGTTTTGGTTGGGTTTGGTCTACCCCCAATGGGTCTTAGCTTGGGTTCAAGGGATTTGGCCCAATTGGGTCATATGGGTCATATTGGATCAAGTTGATCAATTTGATCAAAATTGGCCAAATTGGCTTGGGTTATGAGTTGATTCATGTTTAATTGGCTAACCGAAGATAAATGTGATCTTTGGTTTGAATTAATTTGGATTTAAGTTGAATTTAGGCCAAATTGAATTTTGGCTAGTTGTCAAGTTGACCAATTGGGCTCGATTGATCAAATTTGGTTTAATTATGGCCATTGGTCAAGTTCAATAATCAATTTGAAATGAACTTGAACTATTCGTTGCAATCAATTTGAGTTAGATCATGAATTGACCTAATTTGATCATTTAGGCCAATTTGGGTCAACTTGAATCAAAGGGCCAATTGGGCTTGGTTTAGTTGAATTGGTGGTCAAGTAATATTTAAATATTTATTTTGGATTGATTCAAATTATTCATTTCAATCAATTTAGTGTAGGATGAGTTTTGGCTAGGCCAAACAAGGAAGTCTCTTATCCTAAATCTTATATACCCAACCATATTCTATATGGTTGATTTGTAGATAGGATGATAGTATTTCTTGCCAAACAAGGAAGTCCTTAATAAATTAACTTGAATAATATTTTAAGAAATTTAAAACATCTTTTATAGCCCATTTTTATCATATTTGAAATTTTCTCAAATATAAAAAATGTTAAAAAAATAATTTATAATTTAGTTTGAATTTATGAAAAATTAAGATTAAGATAGCTTAGCAATATGAATATTTGAGAATATCCTCCCCCGTCGAAACCCCCCTCCAAAACCAAGCGCTGATGTTCCTCCTTCACACATCCCTCCTCAGATTTTACTCGATGATCATTCTCTTGTTTCTGAACCAGAAGTTCCCACGGACCACATCGCCCTCCTCGGCCAATAAAAGGACGCCATATCAACTTCTCCATCTTACTCACGTGAAAGCTCATCTCTCTGTTCTTACTGTGCATGCAAAGAAAATAAAAAAAGGGGACGAACCAGCTCTCTCTCGCTCCCTCCAATTTTTTTCGAACTCTTTTTTTTTCACTTTCGCACCAGTTGCTCTCTCGTCTCCCATCACGAGCTCCTCCTTCCAAAACCGAGGGCTTCCCCACCTCCTCTCTCGTTCTCCTTCCTAAACCGTAACTCTTCTCCAAGGCCGAAGCTCCCTCCCCACTTCCGGTGAGCCGCTATTATTCTCACTAAAAATGTTGCACTGTTCTTCCCAACTCATACCAACATCTCCAAGACACCACTCCCTTTCGGTTATCTACAGAAAAAAAGAAAAGAAATCTCCATCTTCTTCTTCTTCTTTCTCTCTCTCTCGGATTCACAGAACACAAAAAAAAAACCAAAGTTTATATTTTTTTTCTTTCTTTCGTTTCTTCCTACAGCAAATCTCCCTCCTCTTCTCCCTCTCTCTTTTTCTTTCTCTCTCTCTCTCTCTTCCTCTCTCTCTCTATGTTTCACCGAAAACAAAAACAAAAAAAAAGTGAGGAGGTTGTTTTATTTTTTGTTTTATCCACTTCCAGCCAACTCTCTCACTCTCTCTCCAAACAGAGAGAGAAAGATTTTTTTTATTTTTATTTTTTTAGTGTTTTACTCTCTTCTGGCTCTCAGCCAACTCTCACTCTCTCTCTCTTTCTCTCTCTCTCTCTCCAAACCGAGAGAGAAAGCATTTTTTTTTATTTACTGTTTTATCCTCTTCTCTCTCCCAGCCAATTCTCTATTTCTCTCTCCAATTTTGGCAAAACAAAAAAAAAGAGGGGAACAATAAAAAAAAACAGAATATATATATATATATATATATATATATATATATATATATATATATATATATATATATATATATATATATATATATTGATTACAGATTTTTCATTCACTTTTGCAAAATATAATATGTCATGATAAAATATAATATTATGAAATTAAGTACCTGTACAAGTCTTTTTCGCGCGCCAATAAAATTGTGATTTTCTTATAAGTACGAAGACCTCATGCGTCTTTTCTTGTGAAAACAGTTTTGTAGTGGTTTTGCACTATAAATCCTTGGCGTGATAGAAAAGATCTGTGTAAGCCTTATCGTGGAGCGGACGTCGAAATACAGAAACTTTCAAATTTTGCCAAAATTCCACACACTCAAATGAGAACTGAATGGAATTAATTTGACGATTAAAACTTGTTTACTTAAACTCAAATTTAAATTAAAAAAAAATATAAGCTTATAAGTGATAAAAAAATTTAAATTAAGACATACCTGGAATATGAATAAGAAGCAACTCAAAGAAACGAAAGAAACTTTGAAGCGAACCAACCTACAACTTTCGGAACAGGAAGAATCGAATGGATCAGAATGAAAATCGTTGAACTTCATATTTATATTGAAATCGGTAGGTCAAATATTCAAAGTATATGAAAACAATAATTCGCCATGCGTATTCAAATCACAAAAGGCGAAAATTAGAGATATTTAAGTCATTTATAAATTTTGCAGCTCAAATAAAGCTGAAATTTTAAAAGAGCATAATATATATATATATATATATATATATATATATATATATATGAAATGATCTGCATTTATTTGGTGCATATTTTAAAGATTTTCATGCATTTTTTAGATTGGCGCTCATGCTAACATTAGAAGTTATTTAATATCAAATTTTCAAATATGATTCGTATATTAATTTAAAGTTTCATTGATAGTCTTTCCTAGTAATTTCAATGATGATTATAACTTAACAAAAATTTTTTTCAAATTAATTTCAGCCGAAATCATCAATGCATAGAAGATTAATTAAATTTCTAAAATAGTTTCAAAAAAAAAAAATTTTTTTTTTTTTGTGAGAACTAAGTGGCAATTTAGTTGGCTGAAAAAAGAATGTATTTTAATAAAAAATTAAATTTTTACATTTGGTTGGCTGAAAATACAATGTAATGTAAAATTTCAATGCATTATTTTTTTAAGCCATTAGCAAATCTGGTGGAAAATAATTTCGTCAATTTTACTTTACGATCAGATAAGTGAGCCTGCGGTATCACATATTTCTTTAGGCTGCCTGCATACCACCGGAGACTGCTTACCACTGCTATTAGGCCCCACTTTTGAATTTTTCATACATTCTTTTGACACGTATGTAATTTCTATTTTGGATTAATGAATTGGGCTCACACCCTTAATTTCTTCTAAAACAAATAAATAAATAAAGGATCGGGCTTGGTACCAAACCTTGATACCAAAATGCAGCAAAATGCAACATTCGATTGGTAGCTGCTCCCATAATGCAACGGCATCCATGATTGTATTTCCTCGATTGTCCAATTATCTCAAACAAATTAAATGATGTTAAAGGATGGTATGAGATTATTAATCATATATTCCAACTTGAGAGGATTGCCATGTTGATTGTAGATCTCAACTGGAGGGGATCATCAATATCAAAATTAAAAAAAGGCTAATAATCCTCCTCCTTCTCTTATTGTGCTATTTTGGATGGCATTTACGACTAGCATAGTACTGCACTTATTTCTATGATAGTTATTCTCATTATGATACGTAGGGGAGAAAGCTGAAAATCTTAGTATAGCAGATTAGGCTAGATGGCTCCTCACTGAAGCAACTGAAGAGTGTCTTCTTTTTTTCCTGGTTCTATTGTGATTCAACTCTAGCGGATGACCCTCATTCTGCAAACAACTTGAAATACTTTAATTTGACTTATTTATGAAACAAATCTTTAGTTAGAGAGCTGAGCAAGTTCTAAGTTTTAAATAAAAAATAAAAAAAATTGATAGAGTTAAAATGAAACTTTTATTTACACCAAATTATATTTGATATAAGTCTCCTAACACTTGAATCATAGAGTTGGTAAACAATATGTGCTATAAAATTAAATAAATTTATTAAGACTAATAAAAAATCCTAATCATTCATTAAAGATATGAAACATAAAAAATTAGGGCATATCGAGAAAATTAGAGAGAGAGAGAGAGAGAGAGAGAGAGAGGGAAGAAGTCTTATTTATTTATTTTGTTCTCAAAAGTGAATATCTTGAGACAATTATTGATGTTGAAAGGCACCCCTTTGACCCTATTTATAGGTTTAGGGTGGAGAATAAACTCTATCAAAAATGTATATTATAAAGAAATACATAAATTATAAATATATGAACTAATAAAGACTTGTAATATTATATTCTTTTAATTACGTTTAATATGTATTTAGTCTATTAAAAGAAAAGGTTGACCTATAAGGTATTGTTTTATATATGTTCACTGAGTTTTCCTTCTTCACTTGACTTTCATTTGATTTGGCTTTTGAGAGAATAAACATCAAATCTATTCTCACGCCCTCAAATGAAAGTTGTAAATAAAATTTGTTGCTGTAATTTTTTGTTTTTTTTTTCATTTTTGAAAACAAAACCAAGAAAGCAAAAGAATGAATCCTGAGAGCAAATTTTAGTGTATTATTATGATTTTTTTATTGTTTTTTGTATATTAAAATTTAGATCTGCTCATTAAATAAATAAATAAATAAATAAATAAAATTGTTTGAAAGCAATGAAGATAATAGTGGAGAGAATAAGAATAGAGAATAGAAGCATTCTAAATTTTGTTTTTGGGGTTGCTTGGCTGACTAAAAAAAGGAATGAAGTTTAAAAGGAATTTAATGTAAAAGTAATGTAGTAAATTCGGAATACTTTGTGGTTGTTTGATTGGACGTAAAATTAAATTTAAAAATTTATTTTTTTATATTTGGTTTAAGTAAATATATATTAATGTAAAATTCAAAAGTGGTTCTTGATAGGTGTAGCAATTGCTAGTGGTGGGAGGCTGCGATGAAGGCAATGAAGGTTCAACTACAAACTCACTTATATTGATCGGTGTAAAGTAAATTGACAAAATTATTTTCCACCAGATTTGCTAATGGCTTAAAAAAACAATGCATTGAAATTTTACATTTCGTTTACTTTTCAGCCAACCAAATGTAAAAATTTTATTTTTCATTAAAATACATTCTTTTTTCAGCCAAGTAAATTTCCACTTAGTTCTCAGAAGAATTTTTTTTTTAAACTATTTTAGAAATTTAATTAAACTTCTATGCACTGATGATTTCGGCTGGAATTAATTTTAAATTTTTTTTGTTAAGTTATAATCATCATTGAAATTACTAGGAAAGACTATCAATGAAACTTTAAATTAATATACGAATCATATTAGAAAATTTGATATTAAATAACATCTAATGTTAGTATGAGTGCCAATCTAAAAAATGCATGAAAATCTTTAAAATATGCACCAAATAAATGCAGATCATTTCATATATATAAATATTATTATCCAAATTCTCTGCACAAAAACTGCATCTAGTAGTTTCTCTGATCCCATTTGTTGGTTTGTCATTCCAATAAAATGATCTTTTTGCTCTATTTTCTGTGTTATGTCATTCGAATTCCCTTCAATCTTTCCTATTCTAATTACAGAAAAGCCGCATTCTACCTTCTATATAACTCCACTTCAACCATTTCTCTCTCTCTCTCTCTCTCTCTCTCTCTCTCTCTCTCTCTCTCTCTATATATATATATATATATATAAAGAACAACAAAGTTTCTTCGCCATCTTGCAAATTTATCGTCGACGGCTTTGCAATTAAGCTTGCCGACAAGCCTCCTTACTGAATGCATGCATAACAATATCTTAATTCAAATGAATTAGAGAGGGCTCTAATTAAGTACAAGATTGAGGCATGTAAGACCTGTTGAATGCTATCTTTAAACTAGAGTAAGAATTAAGTGAAATTCATGAGAAATTTATAGTGAAGCCCAACTAACTCGAAGAAGCTTGAATCCAATGAATAATTGAATCATATTGAGAAGGAACTTGAATTTAGACAAGCTTGCTGGAAGAAGATGTAACAGCTCGTCTGTGCAAAAGTAAAAACTTCATGTGATGAGTTGATAAGAATTTTAAGAACTTAGTAACAACCACGGGTAAAATAACCAATGAAGTTTTAAGATTCAATAAACAAACTACAAATGTACATATTTGTAATCCTTTGTAAGAATAGACTGAAAGCGATATTAAATTAAATTTTGTACATATTTTCGGAGCTTCCTTCAATCCAAAATTAGAAAATTTCAATCCCAATTATGATTTTCAAAATCAAAAATTTCATTAATTGGGTAAAATTATCTAAGCTTAAAATGTCTGCATCTACTCGAACAAGAGATTCAGAGTACGATTTTTCAATTTGAAAATAGAGTTATCTAAAATCACCAAACATTCGCATGGATCCCGATACAATACTGAATGTTTAAATTCATATATCTAAGAATGCCGTGAGGATTAAAAATAAATAAATTTAAAATTTATTTTGTATTTGAGAATATGGTGCAAATCCATAATTATATTTTAGAAATACAAATATTTCAGAGAGCTAATCATCAAAATTTCAAGATATTAATATTCTTTGAAATACAATGACAATCAATTACAAAGTCATTAAGCATAATTACAAGCATTCATATTAGTTCAGATCCTCTACTAGCAGGGCTCGAGTTGGCATAATCTATAAAATAATTAAATTTTAAAATTGAATAATTAAATACAAATTATAGATGCAATCATCTACTAGTAAAAGAGCATAGTTGATGAAGTCTTCTGCAATGATGATCATGTTGATTGTAGATCTCAATCCTAAGAGATCATCAATGTCAAAATTTAAAAAATGCTAATGCTAAACTATCTTAAATCTAAATACTTATAATGCAAATCATAGACTCGATCCTTTGTGAGCAAAGAAAATAGTTGACAAATTCTACTCTGATGATGATCGTGTTGACTGAGAATTTCAACTAGAGGGATTTTTTATAATTAAAATTTTTGAATCTTTAATATCAAATCATTTTAGATTTAAAAATATATTCAACTATATAATGTTTTTTTAAATCAAAAAATTAATTAAATGGGAATTATCATTAATAAAAACTTAAAAAAGAAATATTCATACATCCGCCTTCCACATTTATTTATCGAGGGTAACAATTTGAGAAAACTTTAGCTCATAAAAGGAGCTAATATCATGTTAAGTATACTACTACATTGACACCCAAAATGTTCTACACCAGTAAGGACATGACCCGTGTCCTTTATCCACCTCGATTGACTAGTAGACTCCAAATATAAAACTATTACAGTTACGACCAGAACCCTCTGATCGGGTGATTTGTCAAATAGGCTCCACTATATTACAGTTACGGCCGCAACCCGTATATTCCCAAATAGTATTTTCCCTCTTCGAGTTGTGGATCATAGGGTATACCTAATTGGGCATAAAGCCCTTTGTTAGTTATGATGGACTTAAGATTGTTCCCTTAAACAAATATCAACCATAGTCCAGAATGTCTCCTTAGTGAAACCTATGGCTGCTGACAAATGTCATTCGATTAGGTTGGGTCGAGTACCTACTATGACTAAGTGGACCAGAGACCATGATAGCTCGAGATAACAGAATCATAGAATTTTGATCGAGTCCGTCATCATTCCCCCCAAGCATATGTTTCATGCTGTTGACCTCACTTTTGGAGTGAGCTCTCAACCCCATCCTCCTAGACTTAAGAATATTCTAGACACTAAGAACTCCTTAGTCCTAAGACATTTCTAATGATTAGGTGAACACTTAACCTAAGCCTAGAGACTTATAAGTGTTAATCATAAGATTAGGCTATGCCTTAGGGTTTAAGAAAATTACCTATCCTATAGCCTAAACCAAATATAGATATACTTTCTTAAATCAAACTTAGATTCAATTCTCAAATTAAATCTCAAATTCAAATTCAAGTTCCTAATCTAATTTCAAATTCGAATCCAAATGGTTGAAACCCAAAATCAAATTCAAATCCTAAGACCCTTCCTAAGCCGTATGAACCACGTTCATAAGCTTAGCCAAAACTCCATTTAGATTAAATCAAACTCAATTGATCTCTTTATAAATCAATCATCTTTTATTTATATTCATAAATATAAATGAAATCCAAAATCAAATGACCAAAACTATATCGAAAATCAAATCCAAACTCAATCTAAACCCTTTAAGCTAATTCTCTGGACTTAACCAAATTCTATCTAAATCAAGTCAAAATCAATGGATTTTCTCTCGAATCAATCATTCATTCAATCATTTATCTAAATATAAATAAAACCTATAATCATCAAGCCAAATTCAAGTCAACCCAAGTTAAGCTAAACTTAGCCCTTTTGACTTAAAATTTTCAAATGAGCTAAAAATTCTTAGACTCTAAATTAATTGCCCTTAAATTTATATTTCAATCTAGGTCTCATATATAAGTTCAACTAAACTCAAATCAAACCAAAACCAAATCAATTGACCCACTTAGGTCTGCTTGACCCAAAGTGACCTGAAGGACCCATTTGAGCCAACTTCCAATCTAACCCAAACTAGATTGAACCAAGCTCACCAAAAATTTCTACAATGCTTATTGATCACCTTAGAATGATTAATTGCAATCAATTGGGTCAAACCAAGTCAAGTTAGTCATTTGACCAAGTCAACCCTTAGCCTAAATAAATCAAAACTAGCCAAAACTCATCCTACACTAAATTGATTGAAACTATTGATTTGAATCAACCTAAAATCAATATTTAAATATGACTTGACCACCAATTGAGCTAAACCAAGCCCAATTGGTCATTTGATTCAAGTTGACCCAAATTGGCCTAAAGGATCAAATCAGGTCAAATCATAATCTAACTCAAATTGATTGCAAAGAATAGCTCAAGTTCATTTCAAATTGATTATTGAACTTGACCAAAGCCATAATTAAACCCAATTTGATCAATCGAGCCCAATTGGTCAACTTGACCCAACCTAGCCCAAATTAGGGGTCAATTTGTTCTAAATTTAAATTAAATTTAAATTAATTCAAACCAAAGACTACATTTATCTTCAGTTAGCCAATTAAATATTAATCAACTCATAACCCAAGCCAATTTAGCCAATTTTTATCAAATTGGTCAACTTGATCCAATATGACCCATATGGCCCAAATTGGGCCAAATCCCTTGAAACCAAGTCGAGACCCATTGGGGGTAGATCAAACCTGATCCAAACCCATTTGGGATCAGCTCAAAATCAATCCAACCTAATTAAACCCCTTATGGGTTCTCCCCAATATAGAATTCCACACAACCTCATTTAATTCTCCCCCATCACATGCATTTAAATCATTCCCCAATATTCGCAATGAATAGAGCTTATCATATGGCAGCAAGAGAGGACTTTGGAGAAAAAAATTCAAAGTCCTCAATCAATCTGTCATCCATCCCAACCACCCCAAGCAAGATGACAAATAATTTGGAGCCAAAAAAGTTCAAAAAGAATGGATTTTTGGCAATTATAAAAGGAGGGAGAAATGAGGCTTCACCCCTATTTCTCCCACCTCAATTCAGCCCCCAAAAGCACCCCAAAGCCAAAAAAGGAAAAAAAAAAAAGAAACCATCCCCCGCCTCTTTGAGCCATTTTTTAGCTCAAAAATACAAATAGTTGCTTTTCCAACGAGGCGACGGTAAACATCAGAGAAGTCGACGTTCCGAAGGGATACATGGGTTAAAAATCATTCAAAGCTTCCCTCCTGTAGTTTCCTGATCTTCACCACCATCCCGATGAGGTAAATTTCGCCAAACTTTAGGCGGTTTTAGGATTTCTCATATTTTGTGTTAATTTTCTTGCAATTTTAAGAATTTTCTCTAAATAATTCCGTATTTTTACTTTAATTATCCTAATTAGAAAATAGAATTTTTTCGGTGCGAATCGACATGAAAATGAGTCCATTTTGATAACTTTTCACTTAGAAATCTCATTTTTTCCCTTTAAAAAAGCCTGAAAATACTATTCATCTAATAATGTAGTGTTCTCATCCATAGTATTTTTGAATCTGTTTGTCCTTCGTCGATCAGACTTTCTTTTAACATTTGGTGAATTGTACTCTGGGTATGTGCTAGCAATGATTTGTTCTGGCCATTCTTCACGATCAGGTATCACATGGAATTCACCAGTAGGTACTTCTTATAATGCTTGTATAGAGAGACATATTTGTGGCTTAGATGTCATTAATCTAAAATAATAATCACGCGTGGAAATGGCATGTGATAAGATTGTGGTTGTCTACATATACACCTACATTCATTATTTTCTAAGTGGTCAACCTTGAAGGTTCTGCTAGCTATATCAAACACTTGGTACTCATTCATGCTTATCCTTACTGGCTCAGGAAATCTCCTTGCCTCTCTTTCATTAGACTGCAATGTTGCCTTAGCGCGTGGAGAAAATGTGGATTCCTGTTGGTTAGCCAGAGTTGTAGCTGATTCAAGGCATTTCATGAACGGGAATACTATATTATAGTACATTGCTGTAATCAAGGCTTCAATTGGCAAACCACATGCATGCTTAAGCACACCATTAAAGCATTTAATTGCATTTGTGGTCATTGTACCATATCTATAGCCACCATCTTGAGTTAGAGACCACTACTGAACATCCTTTGAAACAAGCCAATCGTAGGCCTCCTGCTTGATATTCTTGATGTACGTCATGTACCTTTTAAAAATTCAAATATCATCAGTATTTCCTGTAATATACATCTTCTGACATATAAAGTCAACATCTCCAATGTCGAATTGTCTAACAAATCTTTTGAAATTCTCCCTCAAATGATGGAGGCAGAAGTGATGTGCAGCTCAGGAAAAGATCTCTCTACAGCCACGAACTAGACCTGCATGCCTATATGAAATGAGGCAGAGATCACCTTTTGTAGACACCAGTGGGATCAAGTCCTATAGTGTATGCAAAATCAAACCCACGACTCAATATACTCTAATTCCACAACTACGAAGGTGAGTGGGAACAAGCCACTGTTAGCATCGATACCAACTGCACTAAGTAGAGTTCATCTGTACTTACCTAGGAGAAAAGTCACATCAAGGCATAAAACTGGGCGACAATATTGTCAACCTCTAATTGAAGGCTTAAATGACCATAACAGTCGTTAAAACCTATTCGATTCTGTTGAGTGCACCTGATATACTGAGCCTGACATAGTAGAACATACATCAGCCATGAATTTCCTTAATGATTGATAAGATTCCTTCCAACTGCCAAATATTATCTTAACTGCCTTTTAATGCGCATCGCATGCCTTCATAAAAGACACTCTTATATTAAATTTGGACTTCAACTATAATTTCTCGAGCTTTAAATCGGTTGACATCTTCTGCGGTTTGGATGAAATAAGCGATGAATTGTGATGTATTACTGTGTCCGATTAAGCACTAAATGACTACAGATATGAGGTGAGCCAATGCTACCAATCCTCCAAGCACCACCCAATCTCTTACTTGAGCTTGCATGTAAATGCCACAAATAGGGTCTAGTTAGTTGAGAATGGTGGTTATATGGTACATTGAATTTTAATTGGTTTGAAGCATAAATTATATACTCAACATTATTTATGATAGACCACCCCTGTATAATAAACTGTAACTGCTTCTTATCATGAAAACACATACCTTCAAGCAATTCATCTGGTTTACAATTCTCTTGCTCAAAGGTTGATTCATCTGACGGGTCATCAAATGTAAGCTCCTTATCCAATTTTCTAGATGTTTGAGCATACACATGTATTCATTGTTACATATCAACTGCTCTTCAATATGACTTGTTCTAATTGAGTATTCTGCAATTAGGCCTCTGACCCTGTGGGGTGGTTCTGTGGCCCCTAAAATAGACTGTTTCACGTCATTATCATCCTCCTCATCATCATCACTACTAGATCCACTAGGCATAGTTTCATATCCAACATCTTGAAATAGTGGATTCATGTTATCATCACTTCTTTGCGGTAGAACTTGTCTCATCAAAATATAGCATTTGGTGCGGACTCATTGTTTTCCACAGTACCTGAAAAGGTGATGTGTCTTGATTTAGAGCTCTGTTCCTTAATAATGTTCACCTCTCTATCTTCCGTCGGTTCCTCAATTCAACATAAATCCAGAGGTTGCATCTTTGCATTAATTCGACTACAGACTTCTTCATCATTAATGTGAGGTTAAATCAAAGCAATGAAAAATGACCTACGATATTAAGAACTTTGTTGGATCTACCTTCAACGATCTCTGTTAAACCTAACTCCTCTGATTTAATCGTGGGATGGATCTGGCGATATTTTCCGTTTATAATGAAATGTCACTTATATTGAATTACCACCATAAGAAGCTATCTGACGATGCTCACTCATTTCTAAGTAATAATAGCACACCAATAATCATTCACCTCATGCTCATGTACATAATTCAATTGAAGAAATGCATTAAATCCTAAATCCTAATGTGCATTCACAAAATACATTCTCCACCAAAGCAAATAGCCAGTCAAATCTTAATAGAAAGCAAAATCCAACAATTCAAAACTTATTTGGAATAGGGTTAATGATTAATCACATAACAAAAATGCTCTTCTCATAGGGTTAAGGCTTAATGACCCAAATTCAAAAATTATTTAGCCATAGGCTATTAATATTCCACCATTTAATATAATTGATACTAGAAAAACTCTTCTCATAAATTTCAAACCCAATAATAATGACATTTTCATTGAAGTAAAATGTCTTTAAAATAATATAATGCAAGCTTGAGCAAAGAGTTATATATAAATGATTCTTATATTAATGATAAGAAAAATAAATAGCTGAGTGAGGCTCACCTATTAAATCATAATTAGCATCCAAATGAAAGTTTTAAAATATATGACATTGAAAATTAATTCATACTCATACTAATTAATATATCATGAAATGCAATATAAGATCAATAGAATAACAAAATATTTGAGGGGAACTTCCAACATTTACCCAAAAAAAAAATAGCAGCACAATAAAAAAGTTTACTTAAATAATTAGTAACATCTCATATGTATAAAGACATAGAGTCCATCAGAGTTACAACAAGCCAATTGTGTCTAACATAAAAGAAAATAAATTTTATTAGGATACATTATCCCACAAAGTTGTATGAGAATATTTTTATGATTGAATTCAATGAAAAATATCTAAATCACCTTTATTTTAGCAAAAAAAAATCAGTGTAAATATTATCTTCTCTCGATATATGAGAGATCTTGTAATTAAAGGAAGAAAGGAGCTTTCTGACATTATTAATCAAGTAAAATGTTTTTGAATTATCCTTCTCATCGAAAATAATATAACATATAAGAAATAAACCATCCAGTTCAATCCAAATATTCCTTATATTTATTGAAAGACATAAATTACCCCCCATAGTTGATAGCCATCAATTCAGCAAAAACAACTAAATATGGAAATAGAGGACCAACAAAAGCAATAATTATCTTACAAATTTTATTGATTTACGTATTGAATTGAACTTCCTCAAAAGATGAGTATATTGGTATTAACTTATCTATTATTAATGTGGGACTTGCATGACAAGTAAGGTAGTAGTGAGTATGCCATCTTAGGTGTAGGGTTGATCGAATCACAAAAAGTTTATTTATGTATGTAGATCACTATAATGATATATTATTTATTTATTTTCAAATATATTGTTTGATTTAATTGCTTAATGGTGAATGATATACATGTTCGTATGCTCACTGTTGGTTTAAATGCACATAATTAATTTATATCAACTGATACATATATACATACATACATACATACATATAAACAAGCATATATACAAGTATCATCAGACAAAGGATAAACAACTGACATGTAGGTAATATGCGGTTTGCAAATCCTTAGGAAAATAGAAGAAGCTCAGCCAAATATATGTAAGTAGGAATGATCACTTTGTTCCGGTGATCGCATATATTGAGTGACATCACCTTGGAAAAAAGACTAACAGATGAAGAAGTTAAATCAAACCTCGAAAAATTTCTTTTTGAAATAATCTAGTAGTCTATTTGGACTTTTCTGATCGCGCATAAAAGATGTAATAATATGGTTATTTGATAGTGGAATTGAATAGAGAAATTATAGGTTGTATGTACCTATCATAATGAGAACAACCATTGTAATCCTTGATTTTAGCTAAATGCCATCCAATAATAGCTGAGGAGGAGGAGGAGGAGGAGATTATAAGGGATATGGTATCCCTTGGGATAACTATAAGGAGTAGGATTCTCATGGAATGTGCGAGGAGAGGCAGCGGCGGCAGCACGGCTTGCAGTGGGCGTAGACCAAGAGGGGTTGTGGTGAAGAGAAGGGTGATTGGTGATGGTTGCAAATAAACATATCTCCTCCAAGGTCCATCGCGGGGAGGGTCGGCGAGAGGCGGCTCGAATGATTTGACCGTTGAGAGAGAAAAATATCTCTCGGCATTGACTACCCATCTCTCTCTCTCTCTCACTCCCGGATAGGCGGAAAACTCTCTCTCTTGCACATATAGATGAACTGGTGGGAATTTTATAGTTGGCTGGATTGCTAATTGACTATTGAATTTATTTTAAGTATTTATCATTTTATATTATATTATTCATTATTTCTCTCTTTTACCGACATTCACTTTTTTCAGGCTATTATATTCTCATCTGGGCATTTTCTATGATCTCACATTATATATGGCTTCTTTCCTAGGCTTTCATTAGATAGAGCAAAAGGACTTTTATCTCTTTCCAGACTTAAGGCTCTTGTTCGGATAGATTCTTTTTCTATTCTAAACTTAAGGCTCTTGTTCGGATAGACTCTCAGAAAACCCTTGATCGGATGTATGCTCGATGGACAATCTACATTCGAAGATTCACATTTGTATTCAAATATAAATCAGGAAAACTTAACAAAGTTTCAGATGCTCTCAGTCGAAGATCCACCTAGCTTGTTGCATTGCAAACAAAAAATTTGGGTTTGGAACTGCCTAATTATTTGTATAAAGTGGATCCAGCTTTACCATTGTATGGAATAAATGTTTAAACCATGAACCTATATATTTCGGCATTCAACATGGATTCTATTTAAAGGTACTCAAATTTGTATCCTAAAAATCTCTGTTCTTGAATAATTATTCAAAGACATCCATGTTGGAGGCTTAGAAGCTCATCTTAGCCAAGATAAAACTTATGAACAAATGCATCTAGGTTTTTTGGCCTTTGAAGATTTTAATGGTTTGTGTAACTATCCATCCTGTCATCAAAGCTATAAGAACATACACAAAAAATTAAACAAGGTCTAGACTCTGATGGTGGTAGTAAACAGATTCTCAAAGATAGCTCATTTCTTAGCTTACAAAAGAACATTCAATGCTAGCCATGTGGCACGTTTATTCTCTTGAGAAATCGTTAGGTTGCATGGATTACCATGCAGTATCACGTCTAAGCGAGATACAAAATTCATTAATTATTTTTGGCATTGATATGGCTCTCAAAATACCACTAGTCAAAGCACAAATCTTGATGTCGAAAGCTATATGATTTTGAGTCAAAAACCGAGATCGATCTTAAAATATCATTAGAATCTTGGGACATCAATTAAATCCCAAAACAGCTCTCAAATATGAAGTGTTTATAGTCAGTCGTCTCGACGAGCGGATCTAATGAGCCTAAGATCTCATAATTCACTTCATTTGGGCATCAAATGCTCAAAATACATCAAATGATCGAAGGAGTCATCAGGCGTCCGTCGAGAGTGGTATGAGACTTATGAATTTACTAGACCCCTCCTCCCATAAATAGGCCTCACTTCTCACATGGAGACTGGCTAAATAAGTGAAGTGAAGCAAGCAAGTGAAGAAGAAGGAAATGAAGCAAGTGAAGAAGAACAAGGAGCAGGAAGAAGAAGAAGAGTCAACAAGTGAAGAAGAAGGAAGCTAAAGCAAGGAAAGGCAAGGAAGAAGAGGAAGAGTCAGATCGAGGAAGAAGAGGAAAAGTGAAGTGAGGGAGGAAGAAAGCTCTAAAGCTTGAAGATCCCAGGCAAGATCGCACCTTACAGGTATCATAATTATAAATTTCCGCGAGCTACCATCTCCAACTCGAACTATTATAAAGCGATCGTTGTTACGATGTTGTCCCTTTCTCAAATAAATTACGTAATCCGTTATCGGAAGATTTTGTACTCTGAAAGGATACATAGTGGAATCTTTTTTTGGGCAGGTGGTTTTCCCCTCTTTTGAGGTTTTCCATGTTAAAATTAAGTGTCTCATGTTAGCTCTTTAATTATCGTGTGTGTCTTTGGACTAATCAACAAGGCTAAGACATAAATTTTTACTCTATGGTTTTCCGATGCATAGCGTGGCGTCGTGGGATATAAAACTCTTCAACCATAATTCAGTGAACATCCGTTATGGCCAATAGGCCTTTCGTCCTGAGCTTCCATCATTCTCAAACCCCACGAACCAGGTTGAGGCGCAGGAATCTCTTTGGAAGATAATGTCAGATGGAGGAGTCTCAAAATAAAATGATCCGCTTTTGCAAGGATTACAACGGCTACTAAAACATATCTCCCCAAGATGGAGTTGCGGGAGGAGGTCAAAACTAATCCTCCGACAGGTTTCCTCGCATGGAGTAAGCGCGATCTCCTTGACCTAGTTCACTCATCCATCGCGTGCGGCTCAGCAGTTACTAATCCGCCGTCGTTGTTGATAGCTTCACAATGCTCATCTTGTTAATCCGCTCGTCATGACATTCGCTTAATACAAGATGAATTTCACCTTCAAGAAATCATCTTCACCCACACGGTTATGAGGAGTCCTCACCTTTGAAGCCATTCTTCAACATCCAATTCCGTAGGTTTCAAGCTTAGAGCATTGATTCACATGATGGGGGCCGACCACGAACACATCGACCATTCTGGGGTATCATGCATATCAGCGAGCTCGACTGCTTTTGTCGGTCTTTGTTACCCTCAAAGGGCAAGCTTCGGTTATTCTCTTCCAAAGGGATCCTCCATACCTTTTTTGACTTCGCTTGTAGCGTTCAAACTCAGAATCATTAAAGATTCCTCCCATCTTTTATTGCCAGAATGAGGGGAATCACTCAAGAATACTTCGAGGTTCTCTTTAGAAGCTTCATACAGGTGGTAGACCACGAACTATTAGAGGAGTTTTCCTTGGGACTCGGAGGAACCTTCATTAGGTCATTAATGGGACACGGTGCTCATATCGACTTAGTTCATCGTATAGAAGCACAAATCTTGGATGGTAAAGCTATTAATGCCCATCATGAACAATTTGAACAATATCGGAAAACACAAAACACCCGAGGAAATGTGGGCCGGAGAGAAGAAGCGACAAGGTAGTCATGATCTCCCTCCACAATATCAACAGCGTGAACCTCGGCCAGGAAAAGACATACACCGTGAACACATCTGTGTTAACCTCGATGGCTATTGTGATGAAGAACATATCAGTGGCATCCATTGAAGCAAATTGAAATCGGGAGCAATATTGTCATTTCATGGCGTGGACATCTTGAAGCATGTATACAACTCAAGGAAGAAATCGAGAGACTCATTCCAGCAGAAGAATCGACCACCTCGTCGTTTGGGGGCAATCATCACAAATAATCATCAAATAATTGGAGAAATCAATCAGATCTATAATCAAGTTCGCGTTCTGCCTCCAAAGAACGAGTTGAAGAAGTCATTGATCATTCCATCACTTTGACTCGGACTTAGAAGGAGTCCATATCCCTCATCAAGATCACACTTGTAGCGGATCGGTGATGTTATAACGTTAAAGAATTTTGATCGATAATGGGAGTTACGTGATGTCTTATTTTTCAACTTTTTCTTAACATGTAGGCACAAGCTCCAAGTTTGGACCCTATATGGGTTTGATAATCACCCGATGCAGGCGAAGGGACAATCACTCTTCTGTTACCCTGGAGAATTCCCTCGACAAGTGACTCATTTAATACAATTCATGGTGGTGAAGTCAGTTCGCATATAATGCAATCTTGGAGGCCTCCGTCAATTTTGGTCTTTACTTGATTGCCTCATCGAAGATAAAATTTCTACCCGGTGGGAGAGTGGTTTGTGAAATCAACAGCTCAATCATGTTATCTCGGCTCAGCCCTTCCATCACCTTGACATCGAAGATCTTAACTTTGAGATGAAAGAGTACCTCAAAAGCTTCCCACAGAAGATTTACTCAATAGCATTATCGGATGACCAACCATTACGAGCGATTAGTGGGATCTTTACTCTCGGAAGAACAAGGGAAAAGTATATAAATTTCTTACGCAATCAAGACATATTTGCTTGGAGTCAGGAGATATGCGGGTCGATGTAATAATGCACTCCCTCAAAATTAATCCAGCGTTCAAACCAATCATCCAAGAAGCGGAGTTTTGCTCGATGCGTCTTTATTGAGAAGTTAACAAGCTCATAGGGATTCATCGAAGTGCATTACCCACATGGCTAGCAAATGTTGTCATGGTTAAAAAAACAAATGGAACATGGAGGATGTGTGTTGATTATCTTGATCTTAATAAGGCTGAAAGGATAGTTTTCCTCTTCCTCAATCGATCAATTGGTGGGCTACATCGGGACATCAAATGCTTCGATTTTGGATGCTTATTAAGGTACAATCAAATAAAGATGAACATAGATGAAGAAACTGACGTTTCAAACATATAAAGGTTTATATTGTTACCAAGTCATGCCATTTGGATTAAAAAAAGGTGCTACTATCAGCCTCATGAATAAGGTTTTTTAAAGACACCTAGATGGAGGTGTATGTGGATGACATGTTAGTGAAAAGCTTAGAAAAGTCACAACATATTTAGGACTTAGAAGCATGCTTTGACCTTGACTACGTGCTTAACTTAGCAAGTGTGCTTTTGGGGTTACGTCCGGAAAATTTCTTGGATTTATGGTAACTCACCAGGTGGGATAGGCTAACCACGAAAAAATCAAAGCTCTCAAGATATGATTCCTCAGAAGAATATCAAAGGCGTTCAACGTTTGAATGGTAAATTCGCATTATCCGTTTCTAGCCCGTTAGGGACAAATACTTGCCATTCTTTAAAATATTGAAGGGAGCTAAAAATAATAATTTTCAATGGGCCGATGAATGTCGGTATGCTTTTGAGCAACTAAAGAATATCTAGCATCTACCTATCAAACCTATTCAGGAGAAAGCGTTATACTTATATCTTGCGGTTTCTTCCCGCAATAAGCTTCAGTTTAGTTGAGAAGAAGATGGGGCACAATTTATTATTGTAAAATTCTCTCGATATAGAAAGTCGTTATCCATTTCTTGCGGATAAAGTGGCTCGTTAATTTTCTCGGTGAAAATTCATATTCAAACTCACACCATCGTTTACGATTTACCATTAAGGGCCATCTTACGAAAAGCATCACGGAAGATTGATCAAATGGTGTAGAAAGGGAGAATTTGATATAAATTTTCTACCTCGGCCATAAAGTCTCAATACTTGCAGACTTTATAGTGGAATCCAACAACTCTAGAAGAGCTATCTACGTGTCTTTCATCTCCTCGATGGACTCTCTACGTTGATGGAGCTTGAAATCTTGAAGTGCGGGAATCTACTTGTTTCCCAGACAAAATACCACTAGTATGGACTTAGCTTAAAATTCCAGCAACTAATAACATGGCGAATATGAGGCTCTCATGAGGTTGAGACTTCATTATTGCGAAGCCCAAAACTTAGTAATTCACTGACTCCCGACTTGTAGCCTCCCAAGTTGGAGGAGATTTTAATACTCATAATCCTCAGTGCAATGATATCTCCACTTGGTAAAATCTCTTCTTACTCATTTCAAGACACATCAAATCATCACATACTAGAAGAATACTCGGTGCGCTTGCTACCTCTACTTGGAGATCTATTTAAGAAAAGCATGTTGAAGAAATACATTTTCCCCAAGGGCCATGGATAATTCAAACTATTGATGAGGAAAAGGAGCGTTAGGTGGATAAACCCGATCTATCTTTTCTACAAGGGACCCTTCACGAAGATCCAACTTCATAACTTCGTCTCAGAAGACAAGCTTCAAACTTTGCTTTATTGGAGGTGAACTATGAGCTTTCTGGTCCATATCTCAAATGCCTTCCACCTTGAAGGATTACAGCGTTAAAGAGGTTCACTTCGAGAATATGTGGGAACACGCTTGGAGGAAGAGCATTGGCCCTTAAAATCATGAGGCAAGGGTTTTATTGGCTACAATGAAACAAGGCAGGTTCACAAAGAAATCGCAAGTTGTCAATTGCATTCTAACCTCCCTCACATGCCATGCGAACTCTCATCCATTCAAAGCCCATGGCCTTTTGCAGGATTGATATCATGGGACCTTTTCCAATAGCATCACAGCGAAAATTTATCATTCTAGTGTCGACTACTTCACAAATGGGTAGAGGCGAACCACTTTCGCTAAAATCACGAGGCAAATTTTTGTGGAAAAATATAATATGTCGATTGGGTGCAAAGATCATCGCGTGACAATGGAACTCAATTTCTTGGAAAAGTCTTTCGTCCTTTTGCAAAGATCTTCACATTGTTCTTTGCATCTGTGTAGCACATCCTCAAACTAATGGGCAAGAAGTTACCAATGGGACCATACTCAAGGACTAAAACCGTCTTGAGAAAGGGGGGGCAATGGGTTGATGAGCTCCCAATGTTCTTTGGGCTACTGCTTTCCGTCACCACCCGGTGGTGAGACCGTATAACTTGTGTTTTAGTGCATCATGGGTGGATATCGGGTTCCAAGTCAAGAGTCGTTTTTGATCATGGTAGAATGAAAAACTCCGGCGACACTAGACCTACGAAACTTCGGGATATGGCCCGGTGCTTCCTCACCAGCGGGTAGCTTCGCCACTTCAAGAAGAGTGAAACCTCGTCCATATCACGTCGGTGACTTGGTCTGCGAAGTCAAGCTGCGAGCAAAGGCCCTCGGTATAAACTCTCACCTCTGGGATGGTCATGTGGTATGGTGGTGAGCGTTCAAGCGTTCGAGGACCGAAGGAAAAACTACCTCGAACTTGGAATACTAAGAATCTTGAAAATATTATCGGTAACTCTTCTTGCATAATTATTATGACTTTATCTCGTCATTTCATCCTTGTATAACTACTTGGGATTAAAGCTTGTTGTTGCGGTTGTTGTTGTCATTTTCTCTTAAAGCCGTGCAGGTGTCTTATGATTATATCATTGAACTAGTGAATTCTGACTTTGTTCAAGATTTGCTTTTTCTTTACTTTTCCTCCCACTTGAGAAATATACAACTCATGTTACATCTCAGTGGGACATGATCAATCGAGGGGACTTGATCGGACCTCTTCCATCTGAGGTTAACGTCAGAGTCACGGACAGGTCAAACAACCTTGGATAGGTCAAAGATGCCGCCACCCCGTCGCCACCACCCGTGTAGGTCCCGCCGTAGACTACATGCGGTCCACTGCCGACCATCGCCGGCAATCTCTACCACCATCATGTCGGTCATCCCCAGCCCCATTGTAGGTCGTGGTGGACTTCCGCGATCTTCCATGCGGGTTAATGTCATCGAGCAAAAGCGAAACAACCGGAAAGGTCAAAACTTTGTACCCACTGCACGGGTTAACGTGATAACACTCGACAAACTTGGATGGGTCAAAATCCTCATCGCCCGGTCACCCTCGGTTCATCGTTAGCCGTATGCCGGCAATCTTGGGTCATCACCATTAATCGCCGGTCATCGGCGAGTCAAACGTCGTCGACAACCTTCGTGCCGACCATTAGGTCGACCAGATCCGCACTTCTTCGTCGCCGGTCCGCGCGTAACTTATCGGCAATCTTCGCGGTCATCCTATCGCGGTCATCGCCGTGCCGTCGCCGGTCCACTAGACCATCAGCCCGGATCTTAGCGGTCATTAGCCATTGTCGTGGGTTCGTAATATCGGCCGGTCGACCAGTCGACTACCGCGGTCAATTCAACCTCTTCCATGCGGGTTAACGTCATGTGAAAACTTCATTCACCGGGGAAAAAAACGTCCTTGGTGGACTTCTTACGATCTCTTCCATCTGATTTGTCGTCGGCAAAAGCTTCGACAAACGAGAAGGTCATCGGTGGACTTCTGCGATCTCTTCCGGGTTAATGTCGCCGAGCAAAGCTTCGACAAACAACCGAAAGGTCAATCCTTGGTGGACTTCTGCGATCTTTCATATGGTTAATATCGAGCTTCGACAACCCGGGAAAGTTAAGATCCGTGACTTTAGCGATCTTTGGGTTAATCGTAGCAAAAGCTTCGACAACACGGAAAGGTCGCGTCCTTGGTGGACCATCTCTTCATGCGGGTTGTCGCCCGGCTTCGGACCTGACCGGAAAGGTCAAAAGCGTCTCGGTGGACTGCGATCTCTTCCACGGGTTAGCGTGTGGTAACACGACAACTATGGATAGGTCAAAACTTTGTACTGCTCCAGTGCGTTCAACACTCGACCAACTCGGATGGTCAAAGATCTCAGGTAGTCGCTATCAACCTCACCCGTACCGCGAGTCGCCGCTGGCAGGCTTCATTAGCGGTTCTGCCGGCCTCGCGTCACCACCATATTCGGTTATCTCGACCACAAGTCATCGTAGGCAATCGTTGAGTCCCCATCATCGAGCATCTTCGTCGGCCGTCTCCGTGATGCCTCGCCCGAATCAGGGGGGACCAATCCCGGGCGGCGGAAGCGAATAGCGCGTATCACCGGCCTTGATGGCCCTCTCACGGACGGTTGGCGTGGAGGTAAACGTTTCCGGCGGTATACGCCGTGCCGCCCTAACCTAACGGGTCGCGGTGGCGTATCGCCCGGGCTCCACCGTATCACAGGTGGGCCTTGATCTCCTCAACAGGGCCGGTGTCCGGCGTGGATGGCTTCCAGAAGCGCGGTATACCTCCCCAGCGGACGGTCGGCGGTGGCGGAACTCCCGGCGTATCGGATGGGCGCGATCACCCTCAGCCACGGTCGGCGTGGCGTCCGGAACCACGGCGTATGCGTGATTTGATGCCTCGTCGGACGGTTAGGCGTGGCGGTGGCGAACTCAGCGTATCACCGTGGGCCTTGATCGCCATCAACCCGATGTCGGCAATGGCGGAATCCACAGCGTATCATGGCCGCCTCTCAACGACGGTCGGCTGGCGCGGTGGCGGAACCAGCGTATCGTGGGCGCGATAAACCTCTAACCCGGACGGTCCAGCGTGGCATTGCCGGAACCGGCGTATATGGGCCTTGATCACCTCAACCCCGGGGCGTCGACGTGGCCGTCGCCGAAAGCGTATGCGGTGGGCCGATCGCCTCAACCGGTCAAGCGTGGCGTGCGGGGTAGCGTCTGGTGGGCCGATCGCCCAACCCGGGCCAGCGTGGGTCGGAACCGGCGATATCTGAGTGAGCACCTCCCGGGCGGTCAGGTGGCGTCGGAACCCATTATCTGGTGAGCTGTCGCCTCAACGGACGATCGCGTGGCCGTGCCTCCGGCGGCAGTGGGCCGCCGCCTCTCTAACGGGGATCCCGGCGCGGTCGCGGAACACGGCGTCTGGGCCTTGATAAGCCTCCACCCGGGCGTAACCCGTAAGCGATAACAATCAGGTGGGCCTTGATGCCTCTAACGGGCGGTCCGGCGTGGCGTGCGGAACCACCGGCGTATCAGAGTGATACTCTAACGGGGTCCGGCGTGGCCGGTAGCCGGAACACGGGCGATAGCCTCGCCTCCCAAGCGGTGGTCGCCGGGGCCACGGCATTATCTGAGTGGGCGCGATCGCCTCTCAGGACGGTCCAGCGTGGCGGTAAAGCCCCGCGGCGATATCTGGTGGGCGCTATCTCCCAACGGACGGTCCGAGGCGGTCGCCGGGAACCACGGCGTATCGTGGGCGCGCCTCTAACCCGGACGTCGGCGTGGCGTGCGCGGAACCACGGCTATCGTGGGCGGTCACCCCGGACGGTCCGGCGTGGCGGTAAGCCGGAACCAGCCGGTATCGTGGCGCGATCGCCTCTGGCAGACGGTCCGGCGCCGGCGACCGGCGTATCTCAGGTGGGCGGTCGCCTAACGGACGGTCCGGCGTGGCCGGTAGAACCACGCGCACTGGTGGCTTGTATCGTGCGCAGCGACTGATGCAGAACCTCGCCTCAGGGGTCTTACGAAGGACCCTCCACCAGAGAAAGAGGAGGGAAAGGTGTGCCTCTCCTCTCTTACCCAGGGGGGTATTTATAACCCGACAAGCGGTAAAACCCCTCAAAAATGGTTCAAAGCGGCTCAAAAAGCCAAATTCTCGGAGGACGTGAGCGTCCGCGTGGCAGCATGACCACCAGCCTTGAGCCTTGTTTGTAGCGTCTGGCCATCCATAGCAGCCGCCTTGATTCCGGCCGTTCGCCAGGGCCGCTGACCAATCGTTCAGCGAAATCGCAGTCCTTTCGGCCCGCAATGGCGCGACGGCAAATCCACAGCGGAATGGCAGCGACCGAGCGGATCCACGGCGGAATGGCCCCGACCAGCAATCTTGACCAGGCCCTATGGCGCGGCCAGCGCAGCGCTCATCAGCCAACCGCCTCCATGACTTCGTCCAGCCTTGGCCTTATCCCACCGTCAAGCGGCATATGCAGAGCCCCTTCCTGTGCGCTTGCACTTCTGACGGACCGTGAGCGCCAGTAGGCGCCATGGTCAGGCTTTGAAAACTTATTCGTTATTTTGAATATTTGGCACATATATTTTGGATGATTAAGCTAATGTCATCCAAAATAGGGGAGCAACTGATATATGGCTCTCAAAATACCACTAGTCAAGCACAAATCTTGATTTATGATTTTGAGTCAAATCGAATCAACACTTAAAATATCATTAGAATCTTGGGACATCAATTAAATCCCAAAGCTCTCAAATATGAAGTGTTTATAGTCAAATCGGCGTCTCGGCAGGGATCTAATGAGCCTAAGATCTCATAAGCTTCATTTGGGCATCCAAATGCTCAAAATACATCAAATGATGAAGGAGTCACGTCAGTCGAGGGAGTGGTATGCAGGCCTTACATGAATTACTAGAATACCCCTCCTCCCATCTATAAATGCCTCACTCCTCCTCACATGGAGGGGCACTTAAAGCTAAAAGTGAAAATTGAAAAGAGTGAAGAAGGCAGTGCGACAAGGAAGAAGAAGAAGAGTCGAGTCAAACAGTGAAGAAGAAGGAAGCTAAAGCAAGGAAGAAGGCAAGGAAGAGGAAGGAAGTCCGTCGAGGAAGAAGAGGAAAAGTGAAGTGAGGAGGAGAAAGCTCTAAAACTTGAAGATCCCAGAAGCAAGATCACTTTCTTATTGACCATTAAATTATCCGACATTTCCAGGAAGGCTACATCAACATGGAACTATTATAAAGCGATCGTTGTTACAGTGATCCCTTTCTCAAATAGAATTACGTAATCCGTTATCGGGAAGATTTTGTACTCGAAAGGATACATAGTGGAATCTTTTCTTGGGCTAGGCCAGTGGTTTCCCCTCTTTTGAGGTTTTCCGTTAAAAGTGCAGGTGTCTCTACGTATTTTCTTTAATTACTGTATTGTCTTGGAATCAATCAAAAGGCGTAAATTTTTTTACTCTCTAGCAAGCTGGTTTTCCAGACGCATATGAGCATAAATTGTGGTATGTATAAACCAATTCACGACTTAGTTATACATATCATATAGCGGATCAAACCCATGAAGTGGTAAACCAAACTTTAGAAATATGTTAGGTTGCTTCATCACTAATCAGCCAAAACAATGAGGTGAAATGTTAAGCCGTGCAGAATTTGCTTACAACTCGATGACAAATAAATCACCAAGTTTCCATTTGGTATTGTCTATACTAAGATACCAATTCAGATAGATGATATTTCAGTGTTGTTGATGTGTAAAAATCAAGCTACAGATATGGTTGTCAAAAAAGCTCATTGTTCGTGGAACAACTTGTGTTCTACTCGTAAGTATCTTGTTCGGCTCATTAAGTATCTTATGTTTTGCTCGTCAGTTTATTTAAACATGAACAAGTATTTTAAGCTCAATTTATAAACAAGCTAAACATGAACAATTCTTTGATCGATGTGATTAAATAAGGAGAAGGATTATCGTGGAATGTGTGAGGAAAGATGAGAGCCCAAGCGGCAACAACACATGCATAATGGCGACGAAAAGGGGTTCTATAGTGAAGAGAGGTGGTGATTGTCAAGGTGGTTGCATCTAAGAGATCTCCTCCAAGGTCCATCTTGAGGAGAGATGTCGATGAGGACGCCAATGGTTTGATAGAGAGAAAAATATCTAACTTGGCAATGGGCTTTCCATCTCACTCTCTCACTCACTCGTACAAGGACGGAGAATTCTCTCTCTCTCTCCTCATTCTCAAACACAAACTCTATCTCTTTCTTTGAGATGAAGTTCTACATCCAGAGGTCACGCCACGTGACTGGTACACTCTATATATTATGTACATATGCTATGTACTTGTCGCATACAATGTTATTGTAGTCCGGACATAGAGCTACATTGAGGCTCTCCACTTAATAATTTCTCTCTCTCTCTCTTAGTCGCAAGAATACAACAGGGGAGTAGGGAAATTTATAGATAAGTGAATAAGCATTTTGTGGTAGATTGATAAAATAGTTCATATAGTGTCCTATGTTGACTGGTTGGTGATGGAGTTTTGTTAATAAAAAAAAAGTAGCTGTTAGCAACATTCAGTCCAAAATTTCATCGGTAAGCAGGATTGAAAATAAAGAGCTCTAGCTAACTTAACAGATGTTAGTATTTATCTAATAGGCTAATGCAGCAATTATCCCTCAATATGATTATTTTAGTAAGCCTTAATTTAGCCAGATATTCTGGCTTCAGGAGAGCGAGCGAAGCAAGAAGACGAGAGAGAACCGTAAATATTTCAGAGTTTAGAGGTGAAATGGATTGCATTTACGGTTACTTTGGGATAATTTTATTTCACTTTTATTTTTTTAATGTTTTATATAATTATGATAAAAAAATAATCGCTCTGTCTCTCTCTTTAAAATGTAATAAAATTCTCAAAATATATATTGAAAATTTTGCTACCTGGAAGACAAATTCACAAATATAATACAATATCAATCATATTTTAAATTGAACTATCATTATATGTTTTTAATTAGCTTATTAATATTTTAATTACATATAGTTTTTTTATTTTTTTTATTTGCATACTTCACATATGCAAATATCATTGTATGTGATGAGTAGACAATAAATAATATTACAAATTTTGTATAAGAGAAGAATATTTTGAGAATTTTAATTATATATAATTTTTTTATTTTTCTTTTTGCAAATATCATTATATGTGATGAGTACATAGTACATAATATTACAAATTTTATATAAGATAAGAATACTCTAGAATATTTATAATAAATAAGACTATGATGGATTATCAGAATAAAGTAGAAGAATCAAGGTTGTATAATAAATAGGAAAACTCTAAAGTATACTTTTATGAAAAGAATTGTAATATTGTAAAAGTTTTTAGATTTGACGCTCATGTCTATAAATAACTAAAGCCAATGTATTATAAGTCAAGCTGAAAACTATTCAACAAATATTTGTAATAAAATTCTTCAGTCTCTCCTTCAATTCTCCCATTAAAAATCTTTTATCATTGCTAACCCAACAATCTTTCTTCTTCTAAAAATTTATAACATTTGGTATCAAAGTTTTGTTCGATCATTCATTGAGCTTTGTAGAAATAATACGCTATAGTTACAATTGACAACTCCAACCGCTCTTCTATCGAGATTCCATGGAGAAAATTATGATTTTTGGTCTATTAAAATAAGGACATATTTTCGCTCCCAAAATTTGTGGATTTAATATTCCAGAAGATACATCATCGCTTTCAGCAAATCAAAAGAAGGCACTTGAAGATAATCAACAAAAAAATTCTTAAGCATTATTTGCATTACAACAAACAATGATGATGACATTTTTTTCATGAATCATGGGTACAACAACAACCAAACAAGCATGAGATATATTGCAAAACGAGTTTCAAGAAACTAGAAAGGTACACGCTATCAAGTTATAGAATCTCAAACAAGATTTTAAAAATATTAAGATGAAGGATAATGAGAAAATAAAAGGATATTTTTCTAAAACTAAAGAAATAATAAACCAAATGAAAGCCTATTGAAAAATCAAATGATATATAAATTATATCACCGATATAGTCAATGTGTTCTCTTGAAGCACATTAAAAAAAAAAATTGAATATGTGAAGTAAAAAATCCTTAAAAAATCACAATGCCAAAATTATAATAAATTTGGCCACACAGAAAATACTTATCGCTCAATGAAAAATCATCAAGCCAAAATTATCGAAGAGAAAAAAGATAATGAAATCTTTTATATGCCTACCAAGTTGCATTCATTAAAAAAAAAATACTTGGTATCTAGATAGTGGTTATAGCAATCACATAATAAAAAAATATATAAATTATATATAATAGTGATAAAATCAAAACAAAAGTCAAAAAAAGGAAGTGGTGACTTCATGGAGGTAACAGACAAAGGCATCATTGTTATTAACACAAAAAGAGAATAGATACATCACTCTTAGTCTTTGATATTGATCACAATCTACTTAGTATTGGTCAAATGATCGAGAAAGGATGTTCTCTACATTTTAAGGGATGCTTGCACAATTTATGAGAAGCACGATAAATCCCTTGAAATTATAAAGATCAAGATGAAAGAGAACATATGCTTTTCTATTTAGTGGTGATACATAAATGAAGTGATGATGAAGACATAAGAAGACGGGTCATTGTTATGATACAAAAATCTCAAGCACTTCAATTTTTATAACCTATAGATTCTCCACCAGAAGAATATGATGAGAGACCCTCCAATATTAAATAAGTTTGGTGGTGATTATAACGGCTGCTAAGTTAAATATTATTATTGTAATAGCAATTTTGTGTGTATATATATACGTAAGGAAGATATGTAAAAATCTTAGTATAACAGATTAGGCTAGATGGCTCCTCACTGAAGCAACTGAAGAATGTCTCCAATTTTTTTCTAGTTCTATCGTGGTTTACCTGTAGCGAAAGAGCCTCGTTCTACAAATATGTTTACCCCTCTTGCATGGCTTCTTTAGCAACGAAGGGGCGATTTTATCTATTTATGGAAGAACTTATTTCTCTGAATCTTTGGATGTGAGAGTGTCTCCTTCTTTATTATGTTCTTGATTTTCTCACTTGCAATTATTATTTTTTACTTTCCCATGTTTTTTTCAAACTGTCTTTTGACACGTATGTAATTTCTATTTTGGAATAATGAATTAGGCTCACACCCTTAATTTCTTCCAAAATAAATAAACGATCGGGCTTGATACCAAACCTTAATACCAAAATGCAGCAAAATGCAACGTTTGATTGGTAGTTGCTCCCAAAATGCTAAAGCATCCATGATTGTATTTCCTCGATTGTCCATTTATCTCAAATGAGTTCAATGATTTTAAAGGATGGTATGAGATTATTAACCATATATCTCAACCTGAGAGGATTGCCATGTTGATTATAGATCTCCACTGAAGGGGATCATCAATATCAAAATGAAAAAAATGCTAATCATCCTCCTCCTCCTTATCCTCATCCTCCTCCTTCTCTTATTGTGCTATTTTGGATGGCATTTACAACTAGCATAGTACTGCGCTTATTTCTACGATAGTTATTCTCATTATGATACATAGGGAAGATAGCTGAAAATCTTAGTATAGCAGATCAGGCTAGATGGCTCCTCACTGAAGCAACTGAAGAGTGTCTCCATTTTTTCCTGGTTCTATTGTGGTTCAGCTGTAGCGGATGACCCTCATTCTGCAAACAACTTGAAATACTTTAATTTGACTTATTTATGAAACAAATCTTTAGTTAGAGAGCTGAGCAAGTTCTAAGTTTTAAACAAAAAATAAAAAAAAATTGACAGAGTTAAAATGAATCCTTTATTTACACCATATTATATTTGATATAAGTCTCCTAACGCTTGAATCATAGAGTTGGTAACCAATGTGCTATAAAACTAAATAAATAAATTAAGACTGATAAAAAAATCCTAATCATTCATTAAAGATATGAAAAATAAAAAATTAGGGCATATAGAGAAAATTAGAGAGAGAGAGAGAGAGAGAGAGAGGGAAGAAGTCTTATTTATTTATTTATTTTGTTCTCAAAAGTGAATATCTTGAGACAATTCTTGATGTTGAAAGGCACCTCCTTTGACCCTATTTATAGGTTTAGGGTAGAGAATAAACTCTATCAAAAATGTATATTATAAAGAAATACATAAATTATAAATATATGAACTAATAAAGACTAGTAATATTATATTCTTTTAATTATGTTTAATATGTATTTAGTCTATTAAAAGAAAAGGTTGACCTATAAGGTAATGTTTTATATATGTTCACTGAGTTTTCCTAAACCCTAAATCCTAAATTACGTTGATGACTGGCTGATCATGATTGATCATTGTTATTTGATATTTATATCTTGACCGGTTTAGCGTAGATGGAGAAGTTTATTCGATCGGTCATTTGAGTTGATTTTGGTGACGTCCTATGCATTTTAGTCTCGATTTGAGCGCTATCACTTCATATCATTCGACATTTGCACAGACTCATCCAAAATAAGCGTGGACAATCTCATTTTATAGTTTTCGATGTTTCGAAGCTAACGACATAATCAATTTCATGAATGAATGTCGTTTGGACATAATCGCAGCTTTTCGACTCCGATATGCGTGTCAGCACGTTGACGACTTGATCGGTTGATTATCATGTTGTGCAATATTTATATCGCGGCCAGTTTTGCGTTAAACACATGGCGAATGTTCGTCGTCATTTCGACTATTTTTGGCGTATGCATATTTACACCTGCTACTTTGATTATTCATTTGCACTGTTAAGAATGAATAGTCTCATTTGATAGTTTTCGATGTTTTGAAGTTGACGGCGTAATCAATTTCATGAACGAAGGTCGTTTGATCATCATCGCAGCTTTCCAACTCCGATATGTGGTGTTTGATAGCTTCAGTCTTGTCGATTACGTTAGATTTTACAATATTTATATTTTGATCAATTTTACGTTATATTCACGCCGGAGTCGAATATACAATATTGAAAATATACATGTAATGTTGAAAATTTTGCTACCTCGAAGATAAATTCACAAATATAATACAATATCAATCATATTTTAAATTGAACTATCATTCATATATATGTTTTTAATATTAGCTTATTTATATTTTAATTATATATAATTTTTTTATTTTTCTATTTGCATCCTCTTCACATATGCAAATATCATTGTATGTGATGAGTACACAATATATAATATTTCAAATTTTGTATAAGAAAAGAATACTCTAGAATATTTGTAATAAATAAGACTATGATGGATTATCAGAAAAAAGTAGAAGAATCAAGTTTGTATAATAAATAGGAAAACTCTAAAGTATACTTTTATGAAAAGAATTGTAATATTGTAAAAGTTTTTAGATTTGACGCTCATGTCTATAAATAACTAAAGTCAATGTATATTAAGTCAAGCTGAAAACTATTCAACAAATATTAGTAATAAAATTCTTCATTCTCTCCTTCAATTCTCCCATTAAAAACCTTTTATCATTGCTGACCCAACAATCTTTCTTCTTCTAAAAATTTATAACAATTGGTATCAAAGCTTTGTTCGATCATTCATTGGGCTTTGTAGAAATAATACATCATATTTACAATTGACAACTCCAACCGCTCTTCTATCGAGATTCCAATCTTCAATGGAGAAAATTTTGATTTTTGGCCTATTAAAATAAGGACATATTTTCGCTCCCAAAATTTGTGGATTTAATATTCTAGAAGATACATCATCTCTTTCAGCAAATCAAAAGAAGACACTTGAAGATAATCAACAAAAGAATTCTTAAGCATTATTTGCATTACGACAAACGATGATGATGACATTTTTTCATGAATCATGGGTACAACAACAACTTGAAATACATTGAAGGAGTTTCAAGAAACAAGAAAGGTACGCGCTATCAAGTTATAGAATCTCAAACAAGATTTTAAAAATATTAAGACGAAGGATAATGAGACAACAAAAGGATATTATTCTAAAACTAAGGAAATAATTAACCAAATGAGAACCTATTGAAAAATCAAATGATATAGAAATTGTATCACTGACATAATCAATGGGTTCTCTCGAAGCACATTAAAAAAAAATTGAATATGTGAAGTAAAAAATCTTTAAAAAAATGTCTTTCAGTCTAAAATAAATTTACTGTCTCATAATTCAAAAGATAGGAAAAGTTGACAAGAAAATTTTAGAAATAAAAATAATCAAAGACAGTGAAATATTCTCCATGTTGTATTTACAAAAGAAAAAACTACTTGATAAAAGTTTGTTAGTTTAATGGAAAATCACAATGCCAAAATTATAAGAAATTTGGCCACATAAAAAATACTTATCGCTCAATGAAAAATCATCAAGCCAAAATTATCAAAGAGAAAAAAGATGATGAAATCTTTTATATGCCTACTAAGTTGCATTCATAAAAAAAAAAAAAAGAATACTTGGTATCTAGATAGTGGTTATAGCAATCACATAATAAAAATATATAAAAAAATATATATAATAGTGATAAAATCAAAACAAAAGTCAAAAAAGGAAGTGGTGACTTCATGGAGGTAACAGACAAAGGCATCATTGTTATTAACACAAAAAGAGAAGAGATACATTCTTAGTCTTTGATATTGATCGAAATCTACTTAGTATTGGTCAAATAATCGAGAAAGGATGTTATCTACATTTTAAGGGAGATGCTTGTGCAATTTATGAGAAGCAAAATAAATCCCTTGAAATTATAAAGATCAAGATGAAAGAGAACATATGCTTTCTATTTATTGGTGATACATAAATGAAGTGATGATGTAGACATAAGAAGACGAATCATTGTTATGATACAAAAATCTCGGGCACTTCAATTTTTATAACCTATAGATTCTCCATCAGAAGAATATGATGAGAGACCCTCCAATATTAAATAAGTTTGGTGGTGATTATAACGGTTGCTAAGTTAAATATTATTATTGTAATAGCAATTTTGTGTGTATATATATACGTAGGGAAGATATGTGAAAATCTTAGTATAATAGATAAGGCTAGATGGCTCCTCACTGAAGCAACTGAAGAATGTCTCCATTTTTTTTCTAGTTCTATCGTGGTTTAGCTGTAGCGGAAGAGCCTCATTTTACAAATATGTTTACCCCTCTTGCATGGCTTCTTTAGCAATGAAGGGGCGATTTTATCTATTTATGGAAGAATTTATTTCTCTGAATCTTTGTATGTGAGAGCGTCGCATTCTTTATTTTGTTCTCGATTTTCTAACTTGCAATTATTATTTTTTTCTTTCCCATGTTTTTTTTCATACATTCTTTTGACACGTATGTAATTTCTATTTTGGATTAATGAATTGGGCTCACACCCTTAATTTCTTCTAAAACAAATAAATAAATAAAGGATCGGGCTTGGTACCAAACCTTGATACCAAAATGCAGCAAAATGCAACATTCGATTGGTAGCTGCTCCCATAATGCAACGGCATCCATGATTGTATTTCCTCGATTGTCCAATTATCTCAAACAAATTAAATGATGTTAAAGGATGGTATGAGATTATTAATCATATATCTCAACCTGAGAGGATTGCCATGTTGATTGTAGATCTCAACTGGAGGGGATCATCAATATCAAAATTTAAAAAAGGCTAATCATCCTTCTCCTCCTCCACCTCACCTCCTCCTTCTCTTATTGTGCTATTTTGGATGGCATTTGCGGCTAGCATAGTGTTGCGCTTATCTCTATGATAGTTATTCTCATTATGATACGTAGGGAAGATAGCTGAAAATCTTAGTATAGCAGATTAGGCTAGATGACTCCTTACTGAAGCAACTGAAGAGTGTGTCCAATTTTTTCTGGTTCTATCGTGGTTCAGCTGTAGCAGATGACCCTCATTCTGCAAATATGTTTACCCCTCCTGCATGGCTTCTTTAGCAACGAAGGAGCAAGTTTATCTCTTTATGGAAGAACTTGTTTCTCTAAATCTTTGGCTGTAATAGTGTCTCCTTCTTTATTTCCACTTCGATTTTCTCAATTATAATTGTTGTTTTCTGTTTTCTCATATTTTTTTTCATACTGTCTTTTGACAAGTATGTAAATTCTATTTTGGATTAATGAATTGGGCTCACGCCCTTAATTTCTTCAAAAAAAAAAAAAAAAGATCAAGCTTGATACGAAGTCTGGATAAGTCATTCACTTATATGGACTTCCTGCATGTCACTTATATTGCATTCTTAAAATAAGTTATATTGTCAAAAATAATGATAAGCGTGTAAAAGAAACATATGGGAACTTATGTTCAAGTAAAAACTTCTTAAATTGCCTAAACAACTTCAAATATTTTAATTTGACTTATTTATGAAACAAATCTTTAGTTAGAGAGGTGAGCAAGTTCTATGTTTTAAACAAAAAATAAAAAAATTTGACAGAGTTAAAATGAAACTTTTATTTACACCATATTATATTTGATATAAGTCTCCTAACGCTTGAATCATAGAGTTGGTAAATAATATGTGTTATAAAACTAAATAAATAATTAAGGTTGATAAAAAATCCTAATCATTCATTATCTCTCTATCTATAAATACTAAGAACAAAATGTCAAATATGAGCTCTTATTAACATTTTTCTATGGTTAAAATTGTAGCTCTTGAGCATCATTTTTCCTTTCACATTATTGATACTTTAAGCAAGATTAATGGATTTGGAAATGCAATTGTTAAGAATATAAGAGATGTTGTATACAATTGAGTTTATAGGTTTATTATATTTGCACTAACTTTATCAATTGTTAATACAACTGTGGGCTTCGAAAATTCGCCACCGACCTCTCGACAATTTTATTGATTGAAAAGAGTGTGATTTGAAGTGTCAGTGTAATTTTCAGAATGCAGATGGAATAGTAGATAGGACATTACCCAGAGATTTCATCCTCATTTGGTGAGGACTTTAGATCTGGTTCCAGGTTTTCTATAGGCGCAAGCTCCTATAGTTAATTACTTCTCCCAATAAGTGATAGAGAACTTTCGATTAAGGCTAGTCGTTAGATCACTAAATGTGTAGCATATAGTAGCAGCATATGGGGTTTTAGAATTTATATTATGAAATTCATCATTTAAAAGCGGATGGTTGGGGAATGATGATGTGCGATCTAGATCCATGGTTCCATTCATCCGTTCTGGTCTACTTAGTCAGAGGAGATAGTCGACCCAACCTGACAGAAGGATCCTCATCAGCAACACATGGGTTACGTCATCCAAGAAATCCTTGTAAACTTGGGGTTGTGTTTGTATAAGGAGATAATTTTAAGTCTAGCGTGAAGGTTGTTTGCCTATCAAGTATACCACATGATTCACTCAAAGCGAGCCATTGGGGAGCATACTATGGTCGTGATCATAATATAATGGAGCTTGACTGGTCAAACCACTCGATCAGAGGACTCGGTCATGCTACTTTCATATGCTATTGGCAGCCATATCGAGGACACGGGCGTCCTTGCGTGAGATTGATTGAGAGTGAACATAGCATAATACTTGATTTGACATTTGCTCATTTGTGAGCTAGAGTTTTCTTAATTTATCACCCCCGACAAACAGTTGCGGAAGGTGGATGGATTGAGTTTGATTTAAATTTTTAATGATAGAATTTTTGTTTAAGCGGTTTAATTTACTTAAATTAATTGAGAATATGTTTAAGAGCTTTAGATCATGTCAACTCTGTTTAGGCTAATAGAATTAGATCTACTTGTCACTGACATCGGTTTTAGATATTTCACGATTTGAAACTTTTTTTTATAGGTTTTAAGTTTTTTTCGGACGGTCTAAGACTAAATCGAAACAACCAGCACATCCTCGGTTGAATTTAAGCATTGAGTGTCTAGGCCCATCGGTGTATATAATAATTTAGGTAATTTTATTTGAATTATGAGATTGATTTGATTTTCATTTCAATTCCAACTTTAGCCTTAGACCTTTTGAACATTAAAATTTGTACTTGAAATCTCTATGTCCGAGCACATGCAGACGCTTATAGCTTAGCTAATTTCATCTAATTAATAAAATCATTGATTTTAAAAATCATAATTAGAATGAAATTCCTTAATTTTTGATCAAAGGAAGCCCTACGATTTTTGTAGATTTTGATTTAATATCGTCTTCTCTCTGCTTGTATGGGGTTCTGGCCGAAGAATGGATTTAGATTGTAGTTTAAAATATTACTTGCATTTAGTTTATTGAGTTTTTGTAATTCTCCCAATTTGTTTATGTTCAATTTCATCACTTTTGATAAGTTATCGATTTATGTTTGCTTTTAGCTTATCTTATTAGTAGCATAATCATCTTCATATTCGTATAAGAGTTATTAAACCCAATTTAGATTCATCATTAGATTTTGGATTTATTGCAAGTTTGTTGTGAGTTTGGTATTAGTCTCCCCAAATTCCAATTAAAGCTTGTTTAATTTTAAGAAATTTACAAGAAAAAAGAACTCACTCATTGCTTCAATTTAAGCCATAGAGAATCGCAATTAGAACTTGTGAGTTTAATATTAGCCTCCATAAATTTTACTTGCATTTTATATAAATATTTTATTCTTTCCGAAATTTTCTTTAAAGGCTCCCTGCGTCCTTTTGTGGCAAAAACGGAAGAAGCGAGGAGTGTGATCTTTAAATCAAAGAAGAATTCTGTTGATGATGTTCTTCCCATCTAGGTTAGAAGGCTAAAGTGAGTACCGAAAAAAGAATTCGCAATGTTCTTCCCTCGTATTTCTGTGGGGCAAAACATTAGGATTCTTATGGAAGATGATTAGATAAAGCGGTCGGATTATGAGCCTGGTTTCAAGAAATCTCTGAAGGGAAAGCGTGAGTGCTTGATTCTGAGCAATGAATTGCGATTCTGAAACGGTGGGACAATGGATGAAGAATGGGATACTGGAAACGAACAATTAAGATCAGCGGCGTGTTTTCTGAGAGCGCCGCGGGAAAGTAGTGAGCGGGATATTTATCAAACAGCGAAAAGCAAGATGCAGGATCTGAATGCGAGCAGGCGATGGGTTAACAAGCCAGGTTTCAAACCGGAGGCGACAGTCTGATTTTCGAGCATGTAAATGGGTCTGGGTTCGTTACGGACAGAGGCTTCTTGAGTGGGGCGGCCGGTGAACGTGATACGCGGGGCAGTGGGAGAGGCGGACGAGGGAAACCAAGATGGGGCAATTTTGTCTTTATTTGTTTCAGAGAGAGGAATGCAGGAGAGAGAGAAACATGAGGAGGAAATGAGAAGGGAATGGGGAGAGTGAGGTAGTTTTTTTTCTTTTCTCTTTCTTTGCTGAATTAGATAAACTGAAAATAGGGGGAACGGTTGAGCATGGAGGATAATTTAGGAATTTTTTAATAAATTTTAAATTTTTTAAACGATTTTAATGTGGATTTCATGCCGATAAATGTACATAATCAATATATATCCATAATAGGGAATTTCATTGTTATGAACGCAATAGTGTAGTCCGTTTCACGATCAGAGACCATTTGGTTCGAGTCGGCGTCAAATTGAGTTCATTTCAGCTCAAAATGCACGTCGTCGCTTTCGATGGCTCAATTTTCGTGTAGACTCGTTCAAATTGAATTTGAACAGTCTTACTTGATAGATTTTAAAGTTTTGATTGCATGATCAATTTCATGAACGGAGGTCGTTTGATCTTTGCCTCAACTGGTATGCGTAGGATGATGTTGGCGACTTGATCAGTTGATCATTAAGTTGTGCAATATTTATATTCTGACCAATTTCAATATTTTAAATGCAATGGCGAGGTCAGTTTGTCGATCAGAGGTCATTTGAGTTAATTTTGGTAATGTCTTATGTATTTCATCCTCGATTTGCGCACTGTCACTTCAAATCAACATTTACGACTCACGATTTGGCCGGTGTCTCATTTGATAGTTTTGATATTTTGAGTATAACGCGTCAATTTTATGAGCGAGTCGTTGGACATCGTGCTTTTCGACTCGATATGCGTGTCGACACTTTGATAGCTCGAGCGCTTAATCAATTACTCTTTAGATTTTGAAATATTTATATTTCGATCAATTTTAATATTTTGAACGCATCGACGAAGTGCATTTGTTGATCGGAGGTTGTTTCAATCATTTTCAGTGATGTCAGTGCATTTTGAGACCCCAATTTACGCATTGTTACCTCTGAAGTCTGTCGAATTAGACTTGTGGGCTTGACTCGACTTATGGCACGTATGTGGAGGTCAACGAATGCCCCCTAATAAATATGATTTGCGCATGGAGCAAGTCACGTTTATTGAAAACTGGTTGATCCTTTGGGCTGGTCATAAAACATGGATCATTTTGCTTTATTGCAATAGCTACGAACTTTGATAGATTTGTCATTAGTATCTTTGCCAAGACATGCTAAATGATGAGGATTGATCAATTTGTCAGAATTGACTTGTCGGATAGATAAGAGTTCTTACACCATCTATTATATGCTTCAATGGATTTACTAAAGATCTCTTTCTTTTATGTCATTGCAGATTTGAGTCTCCTCCAACCTTAGTTTCGTGTTTGGTTGGGTTTGATGGAGGAATTAGCTTATTTGTTTTGATGAAGGATTCCGCTGGGGAATCAATTTATCCGTGCTTTGTCTATTTTAAAATTCTTTTTGTTCTAGCTTTAACTTGATGAAGGGGCCGACGATTTGTCCCTATTGACTTGTCGGTGTTTATGCACTCCATGAATCTGTGCTTGCTACTTTGTGATTCAGAAGGGTACACAAATGACCCGACCTTGACTTACATAGGGTCAATGTTGAGTTATTAGTCTTAGCAACGTGTGCTTTAACGAACTGAATAAGTTCGGTCATTGGCTTTGTATGAACTATGGAATTGCTTCCTCAGTCCTGTGATTTCTGCTTTGACGGACTTGATGAGGAGATAGGTTTTAATCTGCGCTTTGAGCTTGATCAGATCATTTGAGGATAGATTAAGATATCACCCTACGGGCAATAGATTGATTTGAGGCGACTGAGTATTTTCCTCAGTTATCTTGATATCGATCAGAAAGATCTCTTGGATCCTAGTTGCTTATAATCACTAAGCTGGATCTGGTTTGAGATTGAATAGCTATTATCATTGGATTGACGAATGGGGGCTCTTTCACTGCGTCTTTTTTTTGCGGCTTGTTGAGTGAGGAGAGCGTCAGCAACTCGATCATTTGTGGGCTTGTTGAGTTCGACCTTTAGAACATACTCGAGTCTTCGACTTAAGCTGTAGTGGATTGGTGATTTTGTCATCAGACTAACGAATGGAGACTCTTTTATTATGACCTTTTCTTGTAGCTTGCTGAGTGAGGAGAGCGTCGGCAACTCGACCATTTGTGAGCTTGTTGAGTTCAACTTTTAGACCCATCTATGTCTTAGACTTTAGGATATAAAGGTTGATGTTTCTCCAACTTAATTGATTGAAACCTCTGAAATTAGGAGTTCTTCTAACTTAATCTTCAGAATTTCATAAATCTGAGAGATAAATTTTTGACATTTAGGGTTATCTTTTCATGCAGAGAAATATATTCTTTTTTGTTCCTGCAAGACTCTGCAACTTAACAATAATAATTTGGGGTGTATTCAGAGATTTCGGCATAAAGCTCAATGTCAACCTGACTCATAATATATTTGAGGATCTCGTCTTATAACACGACTTCAACTCAAATAAACTTAACATAAACTAAAACAAATGTCTCCTGTCTTACAGGGGGAATTCTAAAGCACATTTAGAAGAGTTTTCAAGATGAAATTAAGCAAATATATCAATATTTGAATTGATATGCTCTTAAGAGGATTTTAATATGCAACATTGATTTCTTCTATGTATAGAATATCTAAAATGCCTCTTGTGTAACAGGGGAATTTTCACGGAAAAGTATTTCCATCTAGAGTGAGTATATTTATTTAGGGATCTCGGCATGAAGCGCGATGTTAACCTAAATAGATATACTAAAAAAAAATTACCCCTATCTTACAGGGGGATTTCTACTGTATTTCGAGAATGCATTCCTCATGTATAATGCATTTTCAAGTATCAACCATTAATTGGCGGCATTAGTCTTTCACCCTTTAGGTTAATGAGTTGGTATGCCCCTCCTTGATACACTTTTTCAATGACAAAAGGGCCCTCCCAATTAGGCTCAAATTTGCCACCAAATTTTTTATTAAGAATAATTCTTCGGCCAAGATCAATTCCCCTTTTTGGAATGTTTGAGGCCGCACCGTATGGTCAAATGCTTTGGACATCCTTGCTCGGTAGACTTCTAAATTTTGCTGATCTCGTCAAGCACATCAAGCTCTTCCATCCGTAGACAGACATTCTCATCTTAAGTGAGATTGTGTTGAATGGCTACTCGGAGCGATGATAGTTCAACTTCAAGTGACAAGGCTGCTTGACTCCAAATACTTTAGCATGAGTGGATTTTTATGGAGTACAGTCTAAGCGTCATGTTGTTGTCTATTTGTAATTTCACTTTGAGATTTTGGCCTCCAAATTTGCTCACCTATTTGTCAGGACCTTTTGATGGCAGATTCTTGGACCTATGGTCCAAGTGTCACGCCTCGATGCTTACCATGCGGGACTTGAATTAGTAGACATCATGTCAGGGTTGAAAGAGGAAGTCTCATTGGAGGAGCAACTCTAGTCTCCCTTAGGATAGGACCTTCGTATTTTCTTTTTATCAGTCATTTCTCCTTTGTAACTTTGAGGACCCGATGCACTCTTACATATATAGTTTCAAGTTTTCTCACTAAGAAGTTGGAACCTAACATTGTCGGGTCTAGAAGGACTGTATGATTTGACCAGTAGAGCAGTTCCGCTTTATCCATCTTAGGCTGTCAAACCTATCATGGGTTGAAACACTTGCTTCTGATTTTACAGTTAGTTGTACAACTTTTTGCTTGAACAATGATTGTTGAGCACGCAGTTCAGCATTTCTCTTTTTACGCTACCTCTAGGTTAGCTTGCTTCCATATGAAGAAGCTTTTGTGCTGATACTTCATCTTGAGGCTTTAGCCTCCATATTTATTTTTCTTTTTACCGAGACCTTTCGGTAGGGATTCGTGAACATGCGGTTCAGGTGTCACTCCCCAATGTTCACCGTGTAGGAATTGCTTAGGATGATCTTGAGCATCACCCATTGAGAGTAGCCTTTTTTATTGAAGCTTTCTCATTTTCTCTGATATCACGCATTGATACTTTTTCTTCATAAGACTCTTCTCCTTGACAACTTTCAGCACCATGTGCACTCTAGAGGATAGAGTTTCGGGATGCCTCCTTTGTGGAGTTATAGCTTGGTGTAGTTGCCCCCGAAATGATTATTTGATATCACCTGTAGAGCTGTTCCTTTTCACCAACTTGAGATTTTCAAAGTTGTTATGAGTGGGAACACACGCTTCTAGTTGTAAGGCTAGTTGCATGGTTAGTGATTCAGAACTCGAGCTGCCTTTTTTGCCTTCTACTCAATTTTTCCTCTAAAAGAGGAGACTTCAGTACCATGCCTTCCTAGTGCGAAATATTCAACTGGTAGAGTGGTCGCATTCACAGGCATGACTGAAACTTTCTGTCCATTGATGGTTCTTTTTTTTTTTCATTGGTGCCTCAGAATGACCCAATCTTTCGAATACAGAGGATATCTTTCGAGAAACTTTAATAACAGTAGTGATTATTCTAGTTGCTCTTCTTTCCTGCACAAGTTGGTGTATACAATATGCAGGTGCTTCAAGTGGAGGATTATTTACAACGGTGATGGCAAAGAAGTTTACGCAACAAATTTGGATGGTAGCCTCAGTATCTCCAGTATTGATTAGAAATTAGTTAGACGGATGTTGACTTCGTGACCTAGCGTCATGATGAATGGTGTGTTCATTTTTGTTTTAAATTTTCAAATATTTTGTTGCTATTATAGCATCTATATGACTAGCCAAAGATGGAAAGAGAATTATGTTCCTAGCGGAGTCGCCGAAAATCTGTGGGCTCCGAAAATTCTCCACAGACCTCTAGACAATTTTATTGATTGAAGAGAGTGTGATTTGAAGTGTCGATGTAAGTTTCAGAAGGCAGATGGAATAGTAGATAAAACACTACCTAGAGATTTCGTCCACATTTGGTGAGGACTTAGATTTGGTTCCAGGGTTTTCCTATAGCAAGCCATAGTTAATTACGCATCCGATAAGTGAGAGAGAACTTTTCGATTAAGGTAGTTATTAGAATGCAAAATGGCATTATAGTAGCGACATATATAAGTTTTAGAATTTAGATTATAGAAATTTATCATTTCAGACTTAAGCTGGATGGTTGGGAATGATGATGTGCGATAGATCTCATGGTTCCATTATCCCGGCTCATCCCTAGTCTACTTAATGAGAAAGGTCGACCCAACTGACAAGGATCCTCATCAACACATGGGTTACGCCGTCCAAGAAATCTTGTAGACGGGAGGTTTGTTTAAGAAGACAATCTTAAGTCTACCTTAGCTGACAGAGGGTTGTTTGCCCTATCAAGTATACCCTATGATTCACAACTCAAAGGGCAGGGTCATTGGGGAGCATACGGGCTACGATCGTGATCGTAATATAATGGGGCCTGATTGGTCAAACCACCCTATCAGAGGACTCTAGTCATAACTACTTCATCTGTGAAGCATATTGGTCAAGCCATGCAATCAAAGGACATGAGCCACGCCCCATCGGCATGAGATTGATTGAGAGAACATAGGTAACACTTGATTTGACATTGGCCGTGAGCTAGAGTTTTCTTAATTTGTCATCCCCGACAAACAGTTGCGGAAGGTGGATGGATTGAGTTTAGTTTAAGTTTTTAATGATAGAATTTCATTTAAGTAGTTTCAAATTACTACTTCAAAATTGATTAATTATATATGTTTAAGAGCTTTAAATCCTGTCAACTCTGTTTAGCTGCTAATAGAGGATTAGATTTAATGTCACCTAATTGAATCAATTTCTCAGATATTTCATTGATTTAAAACTCTTTTTATAGATTTTTAGGTTTTGTTAACCCGGACCCAGTCCTAAGACTAAATCGAAACAACCAAGAACATCCTCGCATTAACAGAATTTAAACATTCAGATAGTGTCGCCCATGCGGTGTATAATAATTAGGTAATTTTATTTCAATTATGAGATTTGATTTTCATTTAATTCCAACTTTATTTTACGCATTTTCTTAAAAATTTGCACTTGAAATCTCTATGTCCAAGCACATGCAGACGCTTATAGCTTAGCTAATTTTATCTAATTAATAAAATCATTGATTTTGAAAATCATAATTAGAATGAAATTCCTTAATTTTTGATCAAAGGAAGTCCTATGATTTTTGTAGCTGATTTTAGTGTTTATTGTCGTAGCCCTACTTATGCTTATTAGCTAGCACAGTAATCACCTCCATATTCGTATAAGAGTTATTAAACCCAATTTAGATTCATCCTTAGATTTTGGGTTTATTGCAAGTTTGTTGAGTTTGGTATTAGTCTCTCCAAATTCTAATTAAAGTTTGTTTAATTTTGAGAAATTTACAAGAAAAGAGAACTCACTCATTGCTTTAATTTAAGCCATAGAGAATCGCAATTAGAGTTTGTGAGTTTAATATTAGTCTCCCCAAATTTTACTTGCATTTTATATGAGTGTTCTATTCTTTCCAAAATTTTCTTTAAAGGCTTCCCCCCATCCCACCCCCTTTTTTTGTTTAACGTTTTTAGTTTAAAATTGGTCAGATTCTTTACTTAGTTCTTAAGTTAGTTCATTTCACTCTCCCTATTTTCTAAGTCAAAAGATTTGACACATTTTGGCAGCCTCAAGATCATCCACGTACATCGAGTGTTACTTACTCAAGACACCCTGCTGAGCTGTGGTATTTGACACCGGTCGGTTTTTTTCATCTCACGCTCCTTGAGCACGACGGCTTTTAAACCGAAGAAGATAAATGCAATATATATTCATTCCCCTCCTTCCCCCTCTTTTTTCTCTAAGTCTAAAAATTAGACAAAATTTCGACATCATTTCATGGGACCGACATCACGAGTGTTGGCTTACGGACTCCTTTGAGATGTAACGGTGTCTTCACCACAAATGGACATCTCGTCATCTCGGTTGAGAACAAATGAGGTCTTCAAACCTGGAAAGAAACACAAATATGTATATATATCCACATTCACATAACACACATGTTCTGACGCATTTTTCGGCGTGCTGCAATGCTCGGCAAAAGAACGGGGTTAAGCATGCAATTGGGAATGTGCGAGGTGAGAGACGCCGAAAAGAAGAAGTCTTGATGACGTTCTTTCCTTCCATGCAAGAAAAAATGGAATGAAGGAATGTCAGGAAATTGAAAGAAGAATTGCGACAATATTCTTCCCCGATTCGCATGAAAACAGGCTAAAGGGAGCGATGTCGAAAATCGAAGAAGAATTATCGACGATGTTCTTCCGATTGTAATGGCCGGTTGGAAGAGCTAAGGCGACGAAAACCCAGCAAGAATAATCTGATGACATTCTTCCCAGCGAAATACGGATGGGCTGCGGGTAGGAGGTTGCGGGCTGCGGAGTAGACAGTGGGCTGTAGGAAGGGTCGGATAGCGGATTCGGGTAGGAAAGCGTGCGAGTTTGGCCGGAGAGACGCGCAGGAAGTGAAGCGGGTGCAGCGGTTTTGCTGAACAGCGGGTCAGGCGGTTTGCAGAATGGTGGGACCGGCGGTGGATTGCGGGAATGCGGAACGGATTGCTGCCGGCGGCACGATTTTGTCGGAGATGCGCCGATAGGAGCAGCGGGTCGGAAGGCGAAGGCGGAATTGCTGTTGCGCAGAACGGCGGGAAACGCGGTAGCGGGCCGCGGGATGCGCAAAACGGCGGGACTGGCAAGCGATGGAGGCGCGAACAGCGGCAGGCTGTGGGTTTCAGAGCGGAGGTGGGACGCGGCAGCTCGGGTTTGGCTGGCGGGAGCAGTGGCGAAACGGGCCGTGGGCTCGTTGCGCGGGACGCACGGGAGGTTTTGCGAGGCCAGGCCGGGCAGGAGTTGCGCTTGCGGAACGGAAAACTATCAAATGGAGGAAATTGAGAGCGGGGAGAATTTTACCTATCTTTTTTTTCGTTTCTGACGAGAGAGAGGAATGCAGGAGAGAGAGAAATATGGGAAAGAAATGAGGAGGGAATGGAGAGAGCGGGGTAGTTTTTTTTTTTTCTTTTCTTGTTTTTATTATTTTGAATGAGATAAACTAGAAAATAAGAGGGAATGGGGGTAATTTAGAAATTTTTTAATAAATTTAAAGCGAAGCCTATCCTTTGCATGTGAGAAGCAAAGTTGATAGGATATGTGTTCCAAAAACTGCCTAAATTGCAAAAGAAAAATGAAGGATTGCCTCCCCTGTAAGAAAAAAATCATAAGTAACAACATATGAGCCTCTCCATTACCAAAGTAATAAGCCCCATCTCAAGGTCTAATCCTATGCATACATTAATTGAGTAGACAAAGCATATAATTGTTGTCCAAGATTGATCCTCTACATACAAAAATTAGAGTCAATGCAGTTAATTCAATAACTGTTAAAAGCTTGACCCTCCAGTTGCCAAAAAGCAAGATCCTCTACATATGAAAAGTAGAGTCGGCATGATTAAACTAGTGATTGTTCAAAGCTCGATCCTATACAAATTGAAGTAGAGTGGAAAAGTCTTAAAACCCAATAATTTTCTAAGGTCAAAAACACTACATGTAAAGAGTGGAGTTGATAAGATCCACAAATTAGTAATTTTCAAACCTAGTCCTCTATATACAAGTGACAAAGTTGACACAACCAAACGCAAGAAGAATGAGAAACCAGCATTTGCCCAAAAATAAGCAACCAAAGTAAGTTTTGGCCAAACTTCAAATAATAAAAAAAATATTAAAACTTGTCGGCACTAAAAAAAGGAAAACTTGAAACAAAAATACGAAGAAGACTCACACCAACCAATATAAATTTATTGTCTTGAATTGTGTGCCACCAGCTTAGTCATTAAGATCAAATAGAGACAATCAAATCCCACCCTCCAAATTATAATCTCTTGATAGGTCATAGACATGCACAAAGTTATATGGTTGATTTAATGTCAAAGAAACAAAACAAGAAGCGTAACGCATATGTAGGTGTAGTTACGATATATTATAATTGAAGGGATTGCCAAAATCAGTGAAACTCTTAAGATAAATCAAGTGGGAAGTTGAAGACTTTGACTCCCTAATGATAGGCAGAATTATTAGAATAACTTAATTGGAGGGGACCCTAATCATATATATGCCTTGAAAATTGAAGGACAAATTCTAAGGCAACATCACAACCATATGATGGGTATAGTTACTATATATCATAATCAAATGGGCTTATCAAAATCATTAACTCCGCCCCCGCAGACCACAAGTCCGCAAATGGCAGGCAAGGTTATCGAAAGAACATAGCCATAAAAGTCCACATAAATCTCAATAGCTCAAAATATAAAGCCATCAAGGGTCGATCTCAGTAACTAATTGAAAAGCTTCAAATACTATGTAAGAGGAATACTAAAGCTTGCAAACAACAAGTCCGGCTAAAAAAGTAAAATAATGACTAGTTCACCAATCAAAAGCCAAGTAGGATAAAGACTGTCAGGCTATTGAAGCTATTAGCAATCTCTTGGCCAACAAGCAAAAAGACAGTCATGCAAGGTAGGCTCCCACTAGACATTTTTTATGATTAAGCTAGCCTTCTGAAGTATCTCCAATTTGACAAGCCTCAACAATACAAAGTAAATAAGATGTCCTAGTGGTTCATGATTGGACAAAAGATAAAAACCTAAAAGGATCTCAACTCTAAATATGATACTCATGACTTATAAATATATATATATATATATATATATATATATATATATATATATATATATATATATATATATATATATATTATTAGTTATATTCCTCTTATAAATCATATTTATATTATTATATATTAATATTACAAATATTTAATTTTATAAAAAATATTTAATATGCACATATCAATTAATATTAATATTAATTAAATTTATAAATTACTTAGATTGATCTACTTTCTTAAAAAAAATTATTTATGCTTAGTATTTCTAAAATGGATAAAAAAAATTTGAATATTTTATTAACTTTTGTAGTCATCAAATAATTTAATCTATAAATCTTGTGATAAAATAATTTATATATTTCTTAAGAAGATGAGCATAATGTAAATTATAGGCTATAATTTTCACATTCTTATTTATTTATAATTTTTTCTTATAAATTTAGTAATATTATCTTACTAATTATTTATATTTTTTAAATATAAATAATATATATTTTTATTCATTTAATTATAATTATGATGATTATTATTTAATTATTTAAAATATTGTTCATCCCTGAAAAAATGAGCTGATTCCGCCCGCTGATGAAGAAGGCATCAACTGTGTGCGTGAAACCGCGATGAGAGCTTATTGGAAAAGGGTTTGGAGACGACAAGTTCGTGAGATGGGCGTCGAGACAAGCAACGAATCTAAGTAGAATGAATGAGAAAATCTAGAGCTTGAAGTTAGGAATTCAGCAGCATGACGGATATTTAAATTCCTGTCTTTCATTTCCTTGAATTTTTAAAAAAATTTTAATAATGAGGGGGATGTAAATCGTAATATTAACTTAGCTCCACTATTTTTCTTGGTGGCAATCTTCTTTGCAACTTAAGCTGCGACCATTTTTACCGCTGAGTCCATGCCGGGTTCAGAGGAACCATGGCGCATCCCAGAGTCCTCCAGCTCGCCAATCTCCTCCAACCTTGCATCCAAAAAAAATCCTTGCTTTCTGGTAAAGCTATCCATGCCCAAATACTTGCCTCCGGCTTCTCACTCGATACCTTCCTCTTGAATCGCCTTGTGGAGCTCTACTCTCAGTGCAATCAATTTGACACAGCCCTCAATTCTTTCTATTCAATTCCCAAGCCAAACATCTTCTCCTGGAACGCCATCCTTTCGTCAACTTCCAAATCTGGCAACATTGATTTAGCACACCAACTGTTTGATCAAATACCTGAAAAAAATGTTGTCTCCTGGAACACCATGATCAGTGCTTTGGCACGAAAAGGACCAGAAGAAAAAGCTTTGGACTTGTACCATGGAATGATTCAACAAGGATTAATGCCGAGCCATTTTACTTTTGCCAGTGTCCTCAGTACGCGAAGCTTGATGGATTTGATTGATGGTAAGAAATGTCATGGCCTCATAATGAAGGTCGGACTAGATTCTAATTTATTTGTAGAGAATGCTCTTCTTGCTCTATATACCAAGTGTGCGATTCTAGATGATGCAGTGAGGCTCTTTGACGAGATGCCTCAACCCAATGAGGTCTCTTTTACTGCCATTATTGGTGGTTTGGTGCAAAGCGGTTGTATTGCAGAAGCTTTAAGGTTGTTTGCCAGAATGCATAGAAGTGGTGTTTGTATTGATCAGGTTGCAGTTTCAAGTGCTCTTGGTGCTTGCTCTAAAAGTGAGGAAGAAGCATATAGTCCTGATGAGATATCTATTAGCTATACTGTTGGTCAAGCGATACATGCTATCATTTTAAAACATGGTTTTGACTCAGAATCCCATGTTGGTAACTCCCTGATTGACATGTACGCAAAGCATGGAAACATGGAGAAAGCTGACTTTATTTTCAATACATCGCCCACAATCAATGTTGTTTCATGGAATGTTATAATTGCTGGATATGGTAAGAATGGTAATGCTGATAAGGCTATTGTTATGTGGAAACTGATGCAAGAATCTCAATTTGAACCAGATGAGGTTACTTATATCAGTATGCTGAGTGCTTGTGCAAAGGCGCACACAGAAACTGCTCGGCAAATGTTTGATAAGATAAAGTCTCCTAGTGTAGCATCATACAATGCAATACTCTCTGGTTACTGTCAGAATGAGGATCATCAGGAATCAATAGAATTATTTAGGAAAATGCAGTTTTCAAATTTAAAACCAAATAGAACAACACTTGCAATCATTCTGAGCTCATGCTCTGGAATGGGAGTTTTTGAGCTTGGAAAACAGGTTCATACCGCTGCCATGAGAGCCATACTCCATGAAGACATGTTTGTCTCTAGTGGGCTTGTTGATATGTATTCAAAGTGTGGGGATATTAAGGCAGCTAGGCAAGTTTTTGATAGGATGACAGATAGGGATGTTGTTAGTTGGAATTCAATGATCACAGGTTTTGCTCACCATTCTCTAAATAGAGAAGCTTTTTTCTTCTTCAAAATGATGAGAGAAGATGGTAAATCTCCAACCGAGTCCTCCTATGCAAGTGTGATCAATTCATGTGCCAGATTGTCTTTCTTGCCTCAGGGAAGGCAGGCACATGCGCAGATAATAAAGGATGGGAATGACAGTGACATTTATGTTGGAAGTTCTATTATCGATATGTATGCCAAATGCGGCATGGTAAATGAGGCACGATGTTTCTTCGATAGCATGCCGTCGAAGAACATTGTTTCATGGAATGAAATGATTCATGGATATGCACAGAATGGGTATGGTGAGGAAGCCATCATGCTCTTTGAGTACATGCTGGACACCAAAGAGAAGCCTGATTCCGTGACTTTTATTGCTGTTCTGACAGCTTGTAGCCATTCAGGGTTTGTTGATAAGGGAATAAAATTCTTCAACTCCATGAAGCTTGAGCATGGCATTGAACCCTTGGCTGATCACTACACTTGCATCTTAGATACCTTGGGACGTGCTGGCTGCTTATGGGACACAAAATTGTTGTTAGAAAAAATGCCATATAAAGATGACCCCATAATATGGGAGGTTGTACTCAGTGCCTGTGTAATTCATGGAGATGCCAGCTTAGGCAGGAGAGCAGCAGAAGAACTCTTCAGGATCGATCCAAAGAACTTTCATATGTGCTACTAGCTAATATATATGCCTCCACAGGAAGATGGGCAGATGCAACTGCAGTGAGGAAATTAATGAGTGATAGAGGAGTAGTAAAAGATCGTGGGTATAGCTGGATTAATAATAAGAGTGGTGTCCATGCATTCATGGTTGATGATTGTCTTGTTTTGGTAGATGGGGGCAGAAAATCAAATGGCGATGCTCGCTCACTTGAAATTTGTGCTACTTGATGCAGATGGAAATGAGGCTTGAAGGAGAAGCATGATTTTTACTAAAATGTTATGCACTTCCTGGCTTTAGCAATACATCAAACAGAATGTGCCTGTAATTAGTCCAGCCAGGATGCTTTTGCTTGTAAGAGTACCGAAAGTAATAGCTCATTCAGACCATGTTGGCTGCCTCAGGGACCGATCATTGGGACAGGCTACTCAAGCATACTTAATGACTGTGTAGATTTGGTGGATGGTAATGATAAAAAATCAAGTGTCAAGTCTCACTCACATGAAATGATGATGCTTGATGGCAAATGAAACAAGAAGAGCTGGTTTCTAATGAGATCCTTGACATTACGGAAAGAAAAAGGGTTACTGCCTTTGGAAATTCTACAGTAGTGGTACATCAATGAGAACGTTTATGTGATTGATTCATCCTTTCTAACTTCTGATGGTAAGAAAACAAGACAAGCATATTTAGTGTCAAGTTATTAAAGAAAGTGGATTTCAAATACAATTAGTTTACGTTTGAAGATTGACTTTTTTCTGGATTAGGAAACTAAACTTGAGGTACAATTTACAGGACCAAAAAATAGACAGGACAGCATTTTTTTATCAAAACCAGCAACTATGTTTCAGATTTTCTCTCGGAAATATCTATAAATTCAAATGGATTTTTTTTTTTCCTGAAATATATTGCAGCGATCTGAGTTCGATGTGCAATGCAGGAAGAAATTCTAATCCACGCTTATTCCTTTAGACATTAAGATGTTTGAGATTTGTATCATCCAAGGTAATGTATGGAAGCTTGAAAATCAACTGTGTTTTATTAAGGATGTTACATTAAATCAACTGTATTTTATTAAGGATGCTACATTTTTGATATATTAATGGTTTAACAATGCATATGTTTCGCTATTGATTTATTCTGTTTGGTTCATTTTTATTGTGCATCCCAAACTCATCTGTTAGTTTTGTTATAATTTAGTTTGCAATGCCAAATGTTTTGCCAGTTTTTTTTTTCCCCCATTTTTTGTTATCATCGTTCTTATCATATTCAATCTAATCCCTTAACGATTTGGAGTAGGCTCCATCAATCTCCTCCTCTTTTCATTTTTGTCGAGTTCTATATTAAATGTTAAATTTATGTTGTGTATTTTCTTTTGAAGTTCTAATCATGTTATCTTTGACCTACTCTTTTTCCGTTTATAATTCTTTCATATTAATTGTATCCATTTTTTTAATAGGTTATCCTATGCTTTATTATATAAATAAAAGATTATCTAAGTCTATTTTTTACCATCTACTTCCCTACATTTTAATAAATTGTTTTTCACACTTGTCGCATGCCATAAAATGATCTTGAGTCGACCTATTTTTTTAATAGTCAAGGTGATATATATATTTTGTTGATGAAAAAATTATATCATAATTGTTGTGTATATTCTTTTGATTATATAGATGTGATATGATCTGATGTTGATTAATTTTATTTTATAATATTTTGATGGTAGTAGTGATTTTGTGTTGTGTAATTGAAGAAAAAAAATTCATTCCAAATAAGTCTTGGCCTTAACTATTATGACCTCAATATTATATGACTTACATTAGTATGACAGTTTGCATTGGATAGGACTATGATAGTTACTTAAGTACTATCAGAGCAATGGATTTGGAGGAACTGAGGAGTTATAGGAACAATCGGTAAATGTGAGATCAAAATTTGGGTAGCTTTGATTTAGTTTCTTTTTACATTATTTTATGTGTATTATATTAAATTATTGTATGTGCATATTAGGTGTGACTATTAAAAAACCATGAATCAAGATCAGTATGTGATAGATGACTAAGGTTCTAGTCAGGTTAGGGTGGTACAAAGCATAATTGGAGCTATGTCATTAGATTTCATGATATATTTTGCTAATTTGGTAGCCCAATTAGTGAGTGATTACTAGAGCGAATAAAGGCTATTAAAAAAAGCTCATCATTCATGAACAACTCATATTCCACTCATTACATAACTCATATTCGACTCGTTATATAACTCATGTTCGAATTATTCGTTAAGTAAATGAGCCAAATATGAACAACTCATATTCGACTCATTAAATCTGAAGTTAGTGAAGCTTTAAAGAAAATGAAAAGTGGAAAAGCAATAGGACCGGATAATATTCTAATAGATGTGTGGAAATGTTTAGGAGATCAAGGAATTTCTTGGCTTATAAATCTTTTTAATGTTATTTTAAAGACTAAAAGATGCGATGAGTGGAGAAAGAGTTTGTTGGTTCCTATATTTAAGAATAAAGGTGATGCACAAGAAGGAATTAAGTTAATGTGCCATACATTAAAATTATGGGAGAGAGTAATTGAGCATAGGTTATGATGTGATACAAAAGTTTCTCACAATCAGTTTGGTTTCATGCCAGGTAGATCTACTATGGATGCTATACATTTGTTAAGAGGTTTGATGGAGAAGCATAGAGAAAGTAAGAAGGATCTACATATGATATTTATGGATTTAGAGAAAGCTTATGATAAAGTCTCAAGAGATGTTCTTTGGAGAATTCTAGAACATAAACGAGTTAATATTGGTTATATTCAAGTCATTAAGGATATGTATACTAGAGCTATTACTTGTGTCCAAACACAAGGAGGATTGACAAAATATTTTCTATTTCATTGGATTACATCAAGGATGAACATTAAGCCCTTATCTTTTACTTTAGTTATGGGTGTTCTTACGAGGCATTTACAAGAAGATGTACCTTGGTGTATGCTTTTGATGACATTCTTCTTGTTGATAAGACTAGAGAGGGAGTCCAACGGAAACTTGAATTATGGAGGTCAACTTTAGAGTCTAAAGGTTTTCGTTTAAGTAGATCTAAAACTGAATATATGGAGTGTAATTTTAGTTGTAGAAGTTTTAGTGATAGTGTTGTGACTTTAGATCAAGTCATTAATAAGAGCGATTGTGATATTTAGGCTCTATTGTTCAAAATGATGGTGAAATAGATGAAGATGTTATTAGTAGAATTCAAGTTGGATGGTTGAAGTGGAGGAATGCGTCACCTATTATATGATAGAAAAGTTCCACTTAAACTTAAGGAAAAATTTTATAAGATGGTGGTAAGACTAATGACTTATGAATGTTGGCTAATAAAAGAGAAGCATAAGATTAAGTTAAGTGTACAGATGAGGATGCTGTAGATGAGTGGTTTTACTCTTAGAGATAGAATGCAAAATGAGTATAAAAAAAGTTGGAGTAGCTCAGTGGTAGATAAGATTAGGAGAGTCGCCTTAGATGGTTTGGCCACATAAAAGCGTCGGCCGTCAATGACCATTAGAGTAGATGCATTAGATTTGCCTTATGTTAAGGTAGAGATAGACCCAAAAAGACTTGGTTAAGATATAAAAAATTATCTTAGTATACTTGAATTAAATGAGAATTTGACACAATAACACAATGGAGATGAAGAATTATGTAAAATACCCCACCCAAGTGGGATTAAGGTTTTTGTTGTTGTTGTTATAAAGCTAATCGAACACCTAACAATCCTCTATTCTATCGTGTTTGACTCGATTTAACTCTAAATAAATAAATATTTATAAATAATTATATAAAATATATTTATATTATTAAATATATATTATTTTATTTATATTTATTTAAATAATTGAATTAATTAATTAAATATTAAATTAAATGAGTTAAGATGATGATAATCATAACCATTGAATCTTAAATCTAAGGCCAAGATTTAAAGAGCTCAAAATCCTACCTTATATAATCCCTGGAGACTCTCAATCCGGCTTCTTTACCATAATCTTGCAAGTCCCTCATTCAGTCATTTATGAGTTGCAAGTCTTGCGACACTTCTATCCAGGAAGAGGTGAACTGCAGACTGCGAACACCGTTCTCTGAGGTTTGATATCGATCGTCCATTTCTCATTCTTGTCTGACTTCTTGAGTTGCCTCTTGAGACTCAATTGCTTTTGTTTGTAACATCATTCTCTTCATTCCTCTCACTCATATTCTTCGAATTTTTGTTTAATGTTTAGCTTTTTTTTTTAAAAAATTTGTGAAGACATGAAGATGCGATGCTTATTATGGGTTCCTAATAAAGCAAAAATACTCTTAAAACTTCTAGGGTTTGTGGATTTTGATGTTTGATTTATAGTTGAAAATGTTCATTCACAGGTTGATGTGTTTATTCTCTATTTGATTTGTGATGTATCTATTTTGATGTTTATTCTCTACTTCAATGTGTTCATTATCTGATTTTTGAAACCTAAAATAAAAAGTCCTAGGGAGGCTTTTCAAAATATTTTTTTTATATAAGTGCTTGTGAATCTTAAGGGAGAATTTTCTAAATGTCATCACTTCTAAGGTTTGCAGGTTTTGGTGCTTGATTTATAGATAGAAATATGTGAGCAAATGTTGATGCCTTTATTATATGTTTCCATCTTGTGTTGTCATATCTATGTTAGTGTTTATTCACTGCTTTGTCTTTTCGCTACTAGAATTAATACTGTTTAGCCATAGCTTTACCCCACATGAGATGCTCTCCTTATTTTCATCTGTTATTGATGCAAACACTTAATTTATGTTTATATTTTTTATTATTGTTTTGATGTTATGATGAACTTGTATTAGCCAACTATTTTAGGATGGTGTTATGTTTCATATCTATTTAGCTTTAACTGGTTTCTTATCACTTTGATAGTTGGATGAAGTACATATATTTGATATTGTAACATTGACTTAAATGTTTATAAGTAGTTAGTTGGATTCTAGAATGATATTTTCATAAATTTGCAGCTTCAATATTATTAAATAGGCACAAATAAGAGATTTCTGGAGTTCCAACTCTATTTTCTAGAATGACATTTTATGATTTACATTTTTTGTTATGTTGTTTCTATAATAAGATTAATATATGAAGAAAAATATGACTTTCATTTATTACAAGAGTTGCAACTTAGCTTGACTATTTGGCTACTTATATTATATATATTATATTTATTTCACTTGTTTTTCTTGTTGTTCTGCAGTTTATGTTGCTTGTTTTTCTTGCTATTCTACAATTTTTGCTGCTTGTTTTTCCTATCATTCTGCTGTAATGAATGTATGTCGTTCTTGTTAGGTATCTTCTTTGATTTTTTGCATCTTATGCTGCTTGTTCTTCTAGTTGTTTGTTTTTAATTCTATTCTGCAGCTTCTGTTGTTTGTTTTTCCTGATGTTTTACTATAACGAATGTTTGTTATTATTTATTTATTTTTTTGTAGTTTTATAGCTTCACCTGCTTATTTTCCTTTACCATTTTGCAGTTTCTGCTACTTATTTTCCTCGCTGCTTGTTTTTCTTATTATTTTCTGCTTGCATTTCTTGCTGATTTTTTTTTTTTTTTGCAACTAGATAAAATTTTGTCTGTTTACTACTATATTTTGCTAATTTTTTACTGACTTTAGGTCATTAACTATTTAATTTAAACAACCATCAAATTATGAAAACATCAATGACCGTTTAATTTAATCTTTTACCCCTATTGGATATTTTTCTTCTATTATTTTTATTAGTTTTATTTATATGATACAAGATATGAAGTGCAAACTATCAGTTGTGCACGAATTTGTTCTAAGAAATGTTAGATTCTGAAGAGTGAAGAATGAAAACAAGATGACTAATATGAAACCTCAAGGATATTAAAGGATCATTTTTAATTGTGTAAATATATAAAATATACTGCACTTGTTAATTAATTTGTAATTTGTAACATGTATTAATTGTAAAACTGAATCAAATTATTGTATTTAGTTTATTATGATCAATTATTGCATTTAGTTTATCTTTTATTGTGTAAATGTGTACAACTTTCAAAAAAAAATTTATTTGATTTGCAATTTTATATTTATTGTTATTTTGTTAATAAAATTGTTGAGCGTACTAAAAAAAATTGAGTTAAATTTACAATAATAAATTTTGATTGTATGAGTTAGCAAGAGCTTAAGAAATGCAATTTTTTACTTATTAAAACATAATATTTCTTTGATATTTAATTTAAAATTATTAAAATTTATCATTTTATGAGCTAATTTGAGCCTAACACAAGCTGAAAATGAACACAGACACTTTTTTGAGCTGAACATGAATAGCCAATTCATGAGTCATTTTGAATACAAGCTAATTTTGAACAAAAATATGTAAATGAGCCAAACACAAATGGATGTGCTATTCACTCAAGTCTAGCTTGTTTATACCTCTAGAACAAAATGTCTACTTCAAGAGTAAAGGAAGATAGTCATTTGCAATTATTCTTGAGATTGAAACCGTCTCATTTCAAGGGAGTAGAGAAGCCTTAAGTAGCTAAAGATTGATTACTCAGATCAAGGAAATCTTTTGATAGCATACAATGCTCACATAATTGCAAGGTAGCCTTAGTAGTGTATTTATTAGATAGTGAGGCTAAACATTGATTGCTAGGCCAATAGAAGAAGAAATTTCAAGACAAGCTAAATGCTGAGATCATTTGAGAGCAATTTACTTACATTCTTAGAGATTAGTTTGTATCACTGTCAGCTAAATAGTAGATGTAGGAGTTTTTTTTTTAAGAATAGTTCAAGGATACAACACGATAATGCAATATGAGGCCGAGTTTATTGCTCTTGCTAGGTATTCCCCTAATTAGTTATTACTTTTGAGGAAAAAATATTCTCTTTATGAGAGGATTGAGAGATAATTTGAACATCTATTAGTTCTATTTTGTATTAGGGATTTTAGTGAGCTAATTGAGAGAGCAAAATTAATAGAGAATGATCTAATATTGATTTAGTAGTATTTGGATATGACATGAAAGAGACTTGAAGGGGAGTCTTCTAGGAGTGGCACTGATAAAAAAAAAGAGCCAGTTTGAGTCATATGACTCTAGGAGAAGTTCCATAGCTTTTGGTAGCATTAGTTAATCTAATTTTATGTAGTGCTCCAATATGTACTTCATATAGAAGGAGGTATCATAATCGATATTATTTATTATTTGGGCAATGTGAGGTCAATTTGGCTACATGATATTTTAGTGTCCTCGAGAGCATTGGAGAATAGAATAAAGGCTTAAGTAGATCAAAGATATGATAGATAGCATATAACAGTCTCATCAAAAGTTTTTAAGAAAGAATCATTTAGTAGAGGTGGTTGGAGATGTACTAAAAAGTAGATGGGAGAGAGTTAATGGAAATCTGTTTTGCCACTTATCCAGCCTAACTCAGAATGTATAGTTTGACTCATCAGGAGGTTGAATATGCAATTGATGTTGTGACATGTATAGCTTTCATTTCTACAAAATCATGTAGAATTTTATTTGGTTTTGGTGTAATTCATTCTTTTATATCTAAGAGATTTCTTACTTGCTTGAATTTACTTTTTATTGCTTTATCGTCTAGTGTATTTGTTCTTTTACTTACTAGATATTATTTGGTTGCTAGTCAAATTTTTATGTATAATATTGAGATTTTAAATAAAAAGTTTGAGTTAGAGTTGATTATATTGCTTTTAAGTAAATTTGATATTATCTTGGGCTTGCATATGAAATGGTTGAGTGGATATGGATCTTGTATTTATAACAAAAAGAGAGTAGTTTTATGTGTTGGTAGTGAAGTATTTTATTTTCAAGGTGCTAGAAGTGTTCTATGATATTTGATATCAGCCCTGCAGGCTGATAAATTATGGAGGCATGAAAGCAATGTATTTTTGCTTATATGAGAGATATGAGTAGAACCCTAGTTGTCATTGAGGGTATTCCTATGGTGAGAGACTTTCTAGATATATTTCCTGAGAAGTTGGTCAGTCAGAGTCCTTAGAGAGAGATGGAGTTTGTGAGTTTGTATTAAGGTAGTACCTGTTATATCACCTATTATGAAGGCCCTTTATAGAATTGCAGGAGTTGAGGTATAGTTGTGGAAGTAACTAGATAGAGATTTTGTCAAGCCTAGTGTATCTTTGTGGGACGCACCAATATTATTTATGATGATAAAAGATGGTATGATGCACATATATATTAATTATAGAAAATTGAATAAATTAATTATCAAGAATTAGTATCAATTACCCAGAATTGATGATTTGTTTGATCAACTGACAGGTGCATCTATCATAAATTAAGGGTGAAAGAGAAGGATGAGATAGAGACAACTTTCAACTCCTGTTATAGCCATTATGTGTTTTTAGTCATACCTTTAAGTGTAATTAATGCCCTAGTTGTATTTACGAATTTAATGAAATATGTGTTCAAGGCATAGTTTAATTAATTTATTATTATTTTTATTTATGATATATTAGCGTGTTTAAAATCTAAGGATGATCATGTTGCACATTTCATATTGCGATGTTGAAGACATTAAGAAAAAATCAATTATATGGTAAGTTTTCAAAGCATTAGTTTTGGTTAAGAGCTTTACTTTTTTTTGGCCACATGTTGAGTAGTAGTGGCATTTTTGTTGATCCTTAAAAGGTGTAGACAATAGTTGATTGGCCAAAATTAACTATAGTGTTAGAGGTTCACAGCTTTCTTGACATGGCTAGCTATTATAGGAAGTTTATTAAATGATTTTCATATATTGCAAGTCTTTAGAAGATAGTTCCTTTTGACTAAACATTAGAGTGTGAGATCAATTTCTAGAAGCTGAAGGATTGCTCAGTGTCAATATCCATTCTAACAATTTCATCTAATGTTAAGCATTTTCAAGTGTTCAGTGATGCTTGTTTGAGAATATTGACTTGTATGCTGCAACAAAATAAGAGAGTTGTTGGTTATGCATCCAAACAATTGATGCCACATGAACAAATTATTCTAGTCATGATTTGGAGTTGATAGCTATTATATTTACATTAAAAATTTAGAGATAATATTTGTATGGTGTGATATGTGAAATGTATATAGATTATTAGAGCTTGAAGTACATCTTCATCCAAAAAGAATCAAATGTTATTATTTTTTATTGTGATGGTAAATTAACTCCATATTATAATAAGGTGTTCAAGAGGATTTAGAGACTGTCTTAAACTTCATAGCCTTTCACCTACAGATAGATGATCAGTCTTAGAGAATTATTCAGGCATTGGAGGATCTGTTGAGATTAGGCGCTTTTTGGAGTATACATTTGAATGAGTCAGCTTATAACAACTTCTAATTGAGTATTGGCATGGCTTTATATGTGACATTATATAGTATGAGGTGAATAATATATTTATCTTGGATAGAGGTGTGCTAAAATATTAATGAGACCCGAGGTAGATAATGCCATTTAATGATGGGTTAAGAAATTAGCATAAGAAAAACAAAGAAAGTGTTATAATCTCAAGTATCAATTAGTTGAATTTCAGACGAGTGACTTTATATTTTTGAAAGTTAGCCCTACGATGCAAGTAGATTTGGTGGAGAAAGTCAACTAATTCTAAAATTTATTGGGCATTTTGAAGTGATCAGTAGAGTTGGTCAATTTGCTTACAGTTTATTGCTACTAAAACAAATGCATATTGTGCATAATGGCTTTCATATATTTGTATTAAGAAAATAGGTTACTTATGTTGATCATAGAGTTCATGAGGGTGAGATTAAGATAAGAACTAATTTGATCTATAAAGAGAAACTTGAATATATTTTACCATATAATGTGAGACAGTTGGGTAATAAGTAGCTCTTTATGGTCAAAATTCAATGGAAGCACAAATCAGAAAGAGAAGTCACATGAACAAAATAGACTAATATGTGGCAGTTATATCTAGAGTTATTTGATAACTAACTAATTATGAATATCGAGGACTATATTTTTCTAAGGAGAGAATATGATAACTAGTCATATAATAATTAGATTCACCTATAATGATATGATTTTTGACCTGGTAAGATATACATATGTATTTTGTATTCATTAATTTTTTTTATAAGTTTTGAAGTCGATTATGTGTTGTTTATTAACAAATTTTTTATAATTTTGAATTGGACATATTTTATCTTATTATATTCAATTAATTAGTTTAAATGTGTTTTATGCAACAAACCTTCTTCACCACATTGTATAGCACTCTTGATTTTATTTTAAGCATATTTTTACATATTTTTATGAGCATCGTAACTGTTGACCTCACTTTTAGAGTGAGTTCTCAACTTCATAATGATAGATCTAGGACTCTCATAGACACTAAGAGCTTCTTAGTCTTAAGACACTTCTATTGATTAGGTGAACATTTAACCTAAGCCTAAAGACTTAGAAGTGTTAGTCATAGGAATATGTTATGCCCTAGGGACTTAGGAAGACTTGCCTACCCTATTGCCTGAACCCAATCCATGCTTTCCTTCTCAAACCAAACCTCAAATTCATACCAAATCCAAACCAAATTTTCAAGATTCATAATCAATCTTATGATCAAATTCAAGCTCAAGATTTCCCACGAACCTTATCATTAAATTCAAAACCCTTTCTAAGCCCTTTGATTTCATCTTATGGACTTAGCCTTAACTAAATTCAAGTCAATCACAATTCAATTGATTTTCTCAAAGATCAATTCAATCTCTCAATCATTTATCAAATCCAAATCTAAATCCAAACTCAATTCCAAATAATTGAAACCCAAAATCAACTCCAAAGTTTCAAAATCCCTTCCTAAGCCTTATGGACCTACATCCATAAGCTTAGCCAAATCTTAACCCAAATCAACCCAAAACCAATTGATTTCTTTATAAATCAATTGTCCCCTCATTTATATTCACAAATATAAATGAAGCCCACCTTCCAATGATCAAAATAAAATCAAACTAAATTGATTTCCTCCTTAGCCCTTTTGACCTACCTCCATGTGCTTAGTCAAATTTGCTTCCAAATCACTCCAAACTCAAGTGATTTTCTCATGAATCATTTATATCCCCAAATATAAATGAAATATAAATTCAAATAGCCAAAACCAAATCCAAGATAAAAAAAACCCAATTCAAGCCTTTTTAGCCATTTCCTTAGACTTGGCCAAATCCTATCCAAATCAAGCCAAAACTAATAGATTTTATCTTGAATCATTCATTCCTTCAATCATTTATCCAAATATAAATGAAACCTACATTTATCAAATCAAACCTAAGTGAAGCCCAAGTTAGCCTTTTGACTTAAAAACTTTAAATCAAGTCAAAATCTATTGGACTCCAAATTGATTGCAGTTGGATTTATATTTCAATCCTAGGCTCATATATGAGTTCAACTAAACTTAAATCAAGCCAAAACCAAATCAATTGACTCATTTAGGTCCACTTGACCCAAAGTGGCTTAAAAGACCTTTTTGAGCCAAGTTATAATCCAACCCAAATTGGATTGAACCAAACCCAACCAAGCCTCATTTCATGATCAATAATCACCCTAGGATGATCAATCACTTTGAATTGGGTCAAACCAAGTCAACTTGATCCTTTAACCATGTCAACCTTTTGCCTAAATTAAATCTAAACTAGCCAAAACTGACCATACACCAAATTGATTGAAACCATTGATTAACACCAGCCCATAATCAATGATTAAACATGACTAAACCCTTAATTGAGCCAAACCAAGTTCAATTGGCCATTTGACCTAAGTTGACCCAAATTGAATTAAAAGGCCAAAATAGGTCAAATCATAATCTAACCCAAATTGATTGCAACCAATGGCACAAGTTCATTCCAAATTGATTATTGAACTTGACCAAAGCCATAATTGCGCCCAATTTGACCAATCGATCAACTTGGCCAAACCTAGCCCAAATTGACCTAAAAGGTCAAATTGGCCAAAATCTAAATTAAATTCAAATTATTTCAAACCAAAACCTACAATCATTTTCAATTGACCAATTGAACTTGAATCAACACTTGACCCAACATAATTTGGTCAAATTGCTCAAATTGGTCAACTTAGCCCATTTGACCTATGAATCTAAGTGAGCCAAAATCAAATCTAGGCCAAATTGATTGAAACCACTTGAACAAAACTCTTCAAATCATCATTTGAACCTAACCCAAGCCTTGGTTTGGCCTAATTTGTCCAATTGGTTAACTTAACCCAACATTAACCCATATGAACCCATTTGACCAAATGAAGCCAAAACCTATAAAACTAACCCATGGGACTTTGATGGTTGACCAAACCTAACCCAAACTGACCCTAGGTTATCCCAAAGTCATCCCAAAAGCCAAGTGGGCCCATCCAAGCCATAGTCCAGTGGTTAAGCCCTCTTCACATAGGATTCCACCCATAAATGACAAAGTCCTCTCTCCCATCACCTTAGCCTCACTCACCCAAATGAGGGTTCACTAACCCACCCAGCTACCTAACCCGATAGGTCGGGATAAAGGGAGGTGAGCTCACCCATACAAGCCGAACACCCAAGGGATCATGGAAACCCAATATACCCAAATGCAGCTTGGAGCCACCTCGCATAAGTTCCTCCATCCCAATCGAGCCATGTGGACCTGATTGACACCCCTCCAGCGCTCTAATGGCGGCTGGCTAGCCAAAAAATGGGAATCCATCCCGTCTGTCCAACTCAGCAAACTGAGGGGTTGCCCTCTCAATTTGAATGGGAAATAGGTCATTCGACTTCGTGAGAGCTTCCTAGCACGAATTTGAACCTCCTTGCAATCCCCAAAGCCATACCGAGCTTCCCTCTCTCGGCATTTATCCTCCCTATGCAAAATTGAAATGGGGCACTCCAATACCGATCCAAGCTCTTCATTTCGTCACCAAACTTCAATCTCTACACACACCTCCACACGCCCGGCACCCAAGTCATTTCTTAAGCTCCAAAGCCACCGGAGGATGAACTTTGATCACCACCGAGCTCCAAAATGATGAAACTTAATCCATCGAGTGAACCAAGGGGAATTAGCATGTGTGCAACTCAACAGGGCGTCATCTCTACTAGACAAAACTACCTCTATCGATCCCATAGTCAGTCTTGAGCTCTTGTGAGGTAATTCCTCAAAATTGTAGAAATAAGAAAATTTTGTTGGGCTTTTCAAGGAAACTGCATGAGTTGATCTTGACCATTGGATGTGTTCGATTTTCACCGATAATGTGGGTTGATTTGAAGTTCATTCGAGCGTGAGCTCGGATCAACGATCCATGGCGATGGACGCTATCATTCGTCGCCATGGGAAGGAGGATCACGCCATGTCCATCGTTGGAACGGCTCTAATCAAATCGTGTTAGATCCATCTGATTTTCTCCTTTTATGCCTCAGGTTTGATTTGCGCTGTCCGATCTGAGATTGGACGGCAGAGATTAATGTCGCGTCCACCGCCAGCTGACTTAGCATGCGGACGTCACAACTTAAATAATCAATCCCGCGGTGCCATGTAGAAAGCGCGCTGTGTTAGCACACCACATGACGCCCGCGGGATTAGGTTTAATTAAGGCTAAATAATATATTTTTAATGCTTAAACTTCCATAATTCATAACTAATTGTAAAAAAAATCCAAATAAAAATATAAATAATGGCTCATTTTAAAGATATTTTAGAGGGGAATCTATTAAAATTATTCTTAATTAATTTTAAATAGTAATTTTAGCTTAATTAGGGTTTAATTAAAATTTTAATTAGCCTAATTACTTCCTAATTAATTAACCAATCAAATTCAAACTTTTGAGAATGTTTAGGGGGATGACCTATGCCTTTCCTATTTTTCTTGGAATTTATTGGTTCATTAATTGGGGAAATTGATTATTTAAGCCCAAATTATGTTCCTAATTTAATTAAGTGGTAATTAAACATGTGAACTGTAATTAATTAACTATTTGGACTCCTAATCACTATTAAATAGTAAGAAGACATGGGAGTGGATTGAGGCCTCCCTCCTAATCTTTTTCATAAGTTTCTCTCTCTTTTCAACCAAAAGACTAATTAATCATTAATTAATTAATTAATGACTTAATTAGCTAAGTTAAAATTTAAATCACATTAAATCATGCTTGATCAAATAAATGGCTTATGGAATTAAGTTGGGACCTCTTTTCTAACCTTTCCCTTAAGCCCATCTTATTTCAAAAGATAATCAATTAACTTTGATAATTAATTAAAGATAAATGAATTAATAGATTAACTCATTTAATTAAATTAAAACCTAATTAAAATCTGATTTCTCTTAATCCATCTTGGGTAGAGTTTTTAGGTGTTCAAGAACCTAAAGAGGTTTAATGAAATTATGATTGGCTCACGTGTGAGAGAATCATAAAAGTAATTAAAATAGTTCTTAAGCTTAATTAATAAATGATTATGAGCTAATTAGTCCCTTTCATTTCATAGGAGCATTTCCATTTACTTTTCAATTCATTTGCATTTAATCAATTACCTTATGGTAACATAGGTAAGGGTTTAATTAATTGATTTAATCTGTGCTTAACTTAATCAATCCATAAAATCAATATAATTTGCTTCCTCTTAAATCAAATTAACTTACACATATGAGAATGGGATTAAAATTAGAAAATATTTCTCACATCTATTACATCAAGTTAAACATAAGATCAAAAGTGACATTAAGAAACTTTGGTTTATTTTAAATAAGCTTATTTAATATGATTGCCCTTAAGAATTAGTTGGATTGATTGAAATTATATACTTGTATCTCTTTATTTCTTTACAATCATATTAAAATGTTGTATGCCACTTGATTCATGCACTCATTTCTTCTAATATGAATTAAAAATAAATGATTTCCTTTATATCAAGCTTGTATGTGTTGATTTAAATTAATATATGTGTGGCTACTATCATTATTAAATCCAAATCTAGTCTCTAAATCTTATAAATAAATGATTTCATATGCAAATGATTATAGCTTAAGTGTATGAAGTAAAGTCTCTTTTCTTTCATTCATATATTGATTTGTGTAAATAAGAATATTAATGGGTCGTGGAAAAAAATTTCTATAGAGTCACCTTCAAATTCTGTTGTGGAGAAAAGAAAAGGCAAGACTATAGAAATTCATCTTTTAGATGCCACGCAGATCCAGAGATGCACTTATTCAAGTGATCGCACGCCATCAAGGAAATAGTGTAATTCCTCAAAAGACAAAGTCACTACCCTTTAATGGACCTAATCACAAATAAGGACTCCTAAGGATGATGGATATATAGAGATTCTTCCCCTACTTTACATAAAAAAGTAAAGCAAGATTTATTTTAAACCGAGTTCGTTAAGTTCCCTACCAGGGTAAGCCCCCATAGTTAATTATATCATAAGGAATGGGGATCCCTTAGGAAAACTCTCGATTAAGGTAAATGATTATTGTCTTCAAAGATTTCAATAGGAAAGGACTATCAATCGATTGGTTTATTTTTGAAGATCAAATGGGATTGATCAAAGAGAGAAAGTTATTATCAAAGTCAAAATGGAAGAGAAGTAAGAGATACCCACAATGCTAAAAAACCTAGCGAGCATCTCAAACTATCCTTTAGTTGGGCTTTACATTTTTGAAATTGATAGTTTGTTTGAATTACATTTTTCATTAGAAGTTTAGGGCTTATGATTTCTTAACACAAGATTAAGAAAATGCCTAAAATGTGAAGAATTATGCCTATGGCCCACAAAGGGGAGAAGCAATCTTAGAATCTAAATCTACGGAGCTTTGGCGAGGGCCAAAAGCACAATCTAAATCTAAGGCAACAATGTGTAATTGGTTTGTCTCCACAGAGACAAACCACTCAGCTTGGACTTACAACCTGGGGTGGCCGCCAACTAACTCCTCCTATGATTTTAAATACATGTAGGTGTCATTATACTTATGCAAGATAGCTAGTTATTTATTTAGAAAGACTAAGTCCTTAAACTCACTCCTAAATAGACTAGATCATGTAAGGACATGCTTCAAAATAAATCTAATGCAATTCAAATTTTATTTATTTTCATTTTGGACATTATTTTTACTGATAATAGGATTCTAATGCATGAAAATAAAGTGATTGGCCAAAATTAGAGGGTAGGAGGAGTCCATAATTTAAAGGTCAAACCAAGTTTCTCTGGCAAAGGTGAAGCCCTCCAATCAAGAGTGAAATAAGATGCATTTGTGCATGACATTATAAAAGAAATACTCCTCCAGCTAAGGGATTGATAATTCTTTTATCTTAATTTTAAACTTAAGCTTTAGGTGAGGTTATGAGTTCTTTTTTTAATTTTGAAAGTTTGGTAAAGATTTATTTTTTCAAAGAATCCACATCTAGGCCATACATAAAGCAAGGAAGAAACTAGGAAAAATGTCACTTAATGCACAAGCTAAACAAAATATCAATCAATTTATAAAGATAATCACAAAAGAAGGCCGTGGTACACCATCGGACAAACACGAAAATAGCAAATTGGGTAGCCGAGCTCTACCCTTATACAACCCAAATTATAAATGAATTAAATTACAATTAAGTAAGGAATTCATTATTATGGGGGGTATTCAAGCTTCATTTCTTCTTTCTTCTTTCTTCTTTCTTCTTTCTTCTTCTTCCTTTCTTCTTTGGTTCCTTTCTTTGGATGGTTATAAGGTAGATGCTCCAAGGCTTCACATGGTGCTTAAGATAGGATCTTATGATCAATGCTCATCCTAATCCCCATAACAATCATTTCAAAATCCTAATTGCATAAATTTACATGAAAATAAAAAGAATGAAAATCTAACTAACACCTATAAAATAGAGATTAGATAAAACGAACTACATAAATCCCAAGCATGTTGTGGAGAAAAATTCCCACACATATATATAGAGTTGCCTTCAAATCTGTTGGTGAAAGGAGAGACAAAATTATATAAGTAGAAATTCATCTTGGTAAGACACCATGATCCAGAGATGCTTATTGTGATTGGATACGCCATCAAGGTATAGTGTACTATCTTGAAAGATAGAAGTCACTTCCATTTAATGGAACCAATTACCTCAACAAGGACTCCTAAGGACGACGGGTTTACATATGTACTAGAGATTCTTCTCCTACTTTATATGAAAAAGTAAAGTAGGATTTATTTTAAATCGGGTTCATTAAGTTCTTTACAGGGGCAAGCCCTCATAGTTAATTACATCCTAAGGGACAGAATCCCTTAGAAAACTCTCGATTAAGATAAATGGTCATTGTCTCTAAAGATTTCTATAAGAAGGACTATCAATCGATTGGTTTGTATTTGAAGATCAAATAGGATTGATCAAAAGAGGGAGTTATTATCGAAGCCAAAATGGGAATAAGTAGGAGATGCTCATGATGCTAGGAAACCTAACGAGCATCTCAAACTATCCTAAAATTAGGCTTTATATTTTGGAAATTGATTTGATTTGTTTGAGTTGTATTTTTCATTAGAATTTTAGGACTTAAGATTCCTTAACACAAGATTAAGAAAATTCCTAAGAGGTGAGGAATTATGCTTATGGCCCACAAAGGGGAGAAGCAATCGAGGTAAGGAATTATGCTTATGGCCCACAAAGGGGAGAACCAATCTCAGAACCTAAATTTAGGGAGCTTTGATGAGGGCCAGAAGCACAACCTAAGTCTAAGGCTAAAATGGGTAATTGGTTTGCCCCACTAGAGAAGACAAACCACCCGATTGCTTAGACTTACAACCGTCTGGGGTGGCCATCAACTAACTCATCCTACGATTTTAAATACATGTAAGTAAGTCTTATGCTTAATGCAAGATAGTTAGGCTATTTTTTTTTAGAAAGAGACTAAGTCCTTAAACTCACTCCCTAAAGAGACTAGATCATGCAAATGACATGCTTAAAATGACCTAAATCTAATGCATTTCAAATTTCATTTTATTTTTATTTTTGGACAATCATTTTGACTCAGGCTAATAGGATTTGTATGACTAATGCATGAGAAATTAGATTATTGGCCAAAATCAGCGAGAAGGTAGGAGGTGAGTTTCCACCACAACCCTCAAAGGTCAAGCTAGGTTCTCTGGTAAAGGTGGAAGTCATCCAATTAAGAGTGAAATAAGATGCATTTGCACATGATATTATAAAGGAATGTTCATCTAGCTAAGGGGTTGCTAATTCTTTTATCTTGATTTTAATCCTAAGCTTTAGGTGAGGTTATGAGTTGTTTAGTTTTAATTTGAATTGTTAAGCTAGGTAAAAGATTTATTTTTTTCCCAAAGAGCCTAATCCACATCCATGCCATACATAAAGTAATAAAGAAACTAGGAAAAGCATGATACTTAATGCAAAAGCTAAACAAATCATCAAATAATTTATAAAGCTAATCGCAAAAAGAATAAATGACCATTTGTGGTTGGGCACCACC